>JAUZND010089828.1:0-15269 GCA_034780555.1 Coelogynopora nodosa
TTATACGCTTAATAAATTATTTTATTATATATTCAAAGAATTAATAATCTCCAATCATTTCAATATAATTATTACTATTAGTATAAATATAATTAATTTAAATAAATTGATTTAATGTTATTTACTTTGTTGCTGAATGTTATGTTTTATAATAATTTAATTAATTAATTTTAATTCATTCATTAACTGCTGCATTTTATTACATATTGAAATAGTTATTAACTATAGTATTCAATTTTAATATTATATACGCTTGAAAAATATGTTAATCGTTTTAATACTCTATATCAAATTAAAGAGCGACTAAAGAATCAGTCATTCAGAAAGTTTAGCGATTCCTGAGATTTGGAGCGATTCTACTTTTTGAAAACGCTCAATTTGTGAATAAAAGAAATAATTACAAAAATACCCTGTTTATATAAGAACAGAAAAACATTATATCTATAAAAGATACTTGCTTGAAGTGTAATAATAATAAATTGTTGGCAAATAAAGAGTTGATTATCACATGAAAAACTTTTTCAATAGATAGATGCATTGTCTTAAAAGATTAAATTTAATTACATAAGCCATTTGAAACCATACAATTGAAAGCAGTGTTGAAAGCAAAATTGAAAACTAGTATATTGTGTAGAAAACTCTAATTAACACGTGGTGAACCGGTAATATGTTTTGAAAGACTATAAATAGGTATAATAGAATAACAATAATTTGTTGATGTATTAAAATACACAAAATGAAGTAACAAAACTACACAATAGTGGAAGGCCTACTGACAATGTGAACATGGTATAAATAAGCTTTTTATTAACGCGGGATTACATTTTCGAAGACCTGTATCAACAATATAATGTTCAAGGGAGATTAGACATATTTATATGTTATTATCTATAATGCAAAAAGTTTACATCCAACTGAGTTGAAATTTCTAAACATGGAATAAATATCGAATATAAGTGTTTTTTTTTAATTTTAGATAATTTGTAAAAAATAAATCACAAAATATACAATGTTACGGTAATTTTACTTAATTTTAATCAAGTGTTTTTTTTACCAACAAATGTTATCCCCAAAAAAACATGTTTATCAATTTTTATTAAAATTAGTGAATTTGGACAAAATTGTGACATCATTCACTTACCAAGTGACTAACGTTTTAATGTTTAAAATTTATCAATGGAATATTTTTCAATTATTTATTAATATCAACATGTAGTAATTGCTTTATATGTATTCTGTTTATTCGATATCAAATTGTAGATTTTTCTCAAATCAATGCATTTTTTTCGCAATATATCATACATATTATGCTGTATGCATACAATAAAATATGTGTCAGTTTTACATACGAATTTTAAAATTCATTGAAAGTTATGTATATATATATAACATATTATGATATTAAATTTTTGGAGGGCGTCGTGGTATTTAACAGCCTCCTAATACTCGTAGTTAGCGATTTATTATAAAAAGACTTTTAACAGAAACGAACCTAAGATAGTAAAAAAAATAAACCATTGCAGTAAATAATAATGTTATTCGTTTTTTAGTGTTTCAGATTATACTAATAAATCATTAGATGAAAAAATATAGGACAACTTAGTGACATGTCAACATAATATTATCTGGAAGATCGACATGTATCGCAGAAATGTATTTACAATTAAACAGGCACGGAAATATAACGAATAAAGGGCTATTTAGTTTCTAATTAGAAGCTAACATTTTCTCAGCATTATAATAATTTAAAAATAGAATTAGACCTGTTATTTTTTTAATAATCAAACATATTCTTATCAGTTGAAAATTATGAAACCAAGGTAACAGAATTAATATTTTAAATATGCTGAAAAAATGTAGGGGAAAGTTGTTCTGTATATTAAAATATTACAAACATAAACATATACTTACCTGATCATCAATATTTTTATATAACTATTTTAAATTATAAATACACTCTTCAGAACAATTTACAAGTTATTTAAATTCAATTTAAACTGATTTAAAATATAATTGATCCAGAGAAAAACAGAAAAAATGATCATTAATCTTGTATATTTTTTCACTATGAAGTTGTTGACAGTCTAAAATATATTTTATAAATTGACACATTACGTATAATAAACAGAGTAAGGATAGCCTGACACACACTCTTTAATTCATTGTATTATATATATATTTAAACTCAAAATCATTGTATAGTATTGAAAAATTCACAATACTATACAAATTATTATCTAAAATAGCGAGAAGGGAAAAATTGTGACTATAAGTTAAAGATATTCCAACCGTAATTTTCATGTTTGAAAATTGAATTAAAATGCATAAAAGTTTACAATTTTTTTTCATATTACAGAACAAATCAAATGAGTTGTTCATAATATATGTGTTTCAATCGTTGCCGTAGGCCGCACGAGAAACACAAATGAACGCTTTAGTTAAACATTATACGGACCAAACATATTGTAAGACATAAGGCGAATGATTAGTGATCAATGTGTCAACAAGATTTGAACAAAGCAATCAGCAGCATTAGTAGTAACACTTACCGCGCGTACCTTTACACAAGAAAAAAAAGAGAAAATTGTGTAAGGTCAAACTTCAAAATGTAAGATATTAATAAACCGATTTATTGGTACATTATTATAGTGAAAGTCATTGTTATTATTAACTATAGTTCAAAAAATTATATATAAAATAAAAGATATAATCAGTATAAATATGTAAAAATTATAAGATATCCATAACTAAAATAATTATAAAAAATTATAAAAAAAGTTAAACATTAAAAAACGTTACACTTTTTTTGAAAGGTTATTGAATTCTACTGTATAAGTTTTAAAAAATATGCTGAAATGGTAACTATTCCATATTCACTTTTTTAAACAGGAGAGAGATTCAGTGATGAGATCCTATTATCTGCTAAATGTAGTTGCTACATTTACAGATAAATTTAAATATTGAACTCTAAATTTGAAATATTCTTTCTGAAAAACATACCAATGAGTACAACTATCAGCTAGCATAAGAAAAAGTAATAGTCAAAATGCTCACCAGCTAACCCCCAGTCTCCATTGCTGAGTGTTTGACCACTGTAGTAGAGAAGATAGGTGTCATATCGAGGACCGTCATACGTCACTTGCTGTAATACAAAATAAGACAAATTTAGAAAGTTTAGTCCGAGTTTGCAACAAAATTAGATTAAAAAAATTTCCGCCTAATTACAGACTCACCTGGAAGAAGGTTCTTAGCTTGACAATGACTGACTCAAGTGATAGACCCGAGGAACTGTAGTCACAGCCGAAGTTGTCAATCATGTGATCTGTGAAGAACAATTGAAGTGATGACATCGTTAGCGTACACTGGGCTGCTAGGTCTTGTGCCATGTCTGGGGGCAACAAGTTAATTCCATTCGGGTCACTTCTAGACATCGGGGAAAGACAAAGATATAAACACAAATTAATATTTCTCAAATTTTTAATCTTAACGACATAATTATATTATATATTGATACAAGAGTTGTAGTACAATAACATAATGTATCTGTTAATTCCATTGTATTCATGTTTCGAAGTAAAACTTTAAAGAAATCCTCCCATGATAAAATGTTCTCCTTAGCCGAGGTGATTTCACACATTTTAAAAATAATTATTATAACAAATTCATTAGTCTAGCAGTCCTATTAATCCAGCAATACTATTTACTGGATGGGCAGCCATTTGTACAGATCATGTTATTTGTCCTTTTTTCTTCCAAACTGGTCACACCAAGGACTCTTATTTAGCCATGCTTCAGGATTACATCACACTTATTCTAGGTGATCTTTCTCTCGCTTTACGAATGCAACTGGTTTCAGCAGGATGGTAATCCACTGCAATTTGGTTTAAATGTTAGACAATTATTCATTGATGATGCATTTCCTAGTCAATGCATAAGCCGTCGAGGTACCGTTGAGTGGCCCCGAAGGTTACCACATTTCACTCCAATTGACTATTTTCTAATATTCTAAATATTTAAACTTTGTGTTTACAACAACCACTAACACACAATTGAATCACTGAAGAAAAACATAAACACATATTTTGTAAAGATCAGTGCTGATTAATCCAAAATATGCTAGTATCACAAAACGATGCACCAAACGTATTGAACAAAATGATGGTCAATTTGAACAGTTATTTGTCATATAATACTCACATATAAATTTGGTTATAATACATACTTGGATTCTTCAATTTTCCGTATTGTGCGTATGTTTTGGGACACTCTGTACTCTTCATAGTAAGTATAAAAAATTATAATAATTTCAAGCATACTAGGAATACCTTTTTATAATCACGAATAAAACTCAAAACACATGTTAGTTTCTTTCAAATTGAACAGAATACAAAACAATCCAGCAGAGGATTTATTTATCAATATACTGAAACCAGTAATGAATATGTCACATTTTCAATCCCAAAAGTAATACAATCGTTTGATTAATCTTTATCTATCTCAACCGTAAATTAGTTCATGAGTCTAAAAAATAAAAAAGTATAAATATAAATCAAGTCGCATAATAAACAAGTAATAATAATATTTGTAAGTTATTAATAAGAAATGTATAGAAATTATTATATTGAAAATAATTTACTACATATAAACAATGAATAAATATAATTATTAAGTTATAATGATTACATAAAACAATGTTATATAAATCAAAAGTTATGAAATTTTAAAACCACTAAAATAAATATTCTAAATAACATGATGAGATAAACTGTAAAATAGTTAACTGGAAAAGCCTTCTTTAGTGTAATATTGATAACATTAACAATTAAGTTTGGGAACAATTAAATTACTATCGATCAACCAAATAATTCAACGGAAGAAATTGAGCACCACTGACAAACACCATAATCATTTATATTACATTATAATACGTCAAAAATTAGAGTTGTAATCAAAATTAAATTAACCAATTAATGTTATTACAATTTTTTATTCACTATCTAATAAACATGACGCGTGTCAAGAGCGAAATTAAACAATTGCTGACATGATTTTATGTTGTAGAAAAGGGGAACAAATATACACGAAATACAAATTAAAGAAAAGTAGGATACAAAATTTGGAAAAACACATAAAAATTAAAAACATTAACCATCAGTTTTAAAATATATTGCTGAAATATTATTCATCAATCTTCTATTCTTCAAACATTATTTAATAGCTCTCATAAACATTAGAAAACAGACGAATGAATTTTTTTAAACAAACTAAATATAATACATATTTAACATACCGTCTAGTAGACCAGTTCTAACTACTTAGTGCATAACATAAAAATTCCAAAGAATATATGAATAAGAGTCAAATAATAATTTGAGCATTAATTTCATTACATATTTTACCCCAATTTAAAAAAGCTGGCTATAGAAATATACATATAACCATACTCGATAACCAGTCACAGAATACCACTCCTCCATTATTCGATTTATATAATGTTGGGCCAGCATTCCAGTTGGTCCAATAGTCCCTTTGACGCAGCAGTTCCGTTTGTCTAGTAAATTTCCCGATATAGGACAGTGAAGTCCTACAATCTAATATTATTACAATACCAGACTTAATGAAATAATACACGTTTCCACGAACAAATAGTAAACTGATATATTTACTGATATATCGAGAACTTTACTGGACAATTGGTACTGAACACCCAATAGTCGATATGTCCGTTAATTGACTGAAAACGTGTACTCACTCCAAAACAAATCATATTTCAATATGGGATGGTAACTTTAACAACAGTTGTTAAAGTAATCGTAATCACCTATTACTAGTAAAAGAAATCGCAGTAGGAAGAGTTGTGCATCACAACCAGGATAGTTACCACCCAGTTGATGAAATATTGCAATTTAAAAATGCAATTATTAGAGTTAATAAAATATTTATATAAAAAGATTCCTACTCACTTGAATATAGGTAACTTGCAATTGCTTTTAATCCATTTAAAGGCAGTTTATAGAATGCATAGGCTACTTATTGAAAACTTTTTTTTATTGTATTAAGCCACTTTATATTCTATAGTTATTGAATATAATACTATATCTAACAGTAGTACATCCAGTTATTTTATAGTCTTTAAAATTTCATTTTATTCATTGTTACTCAATATATAAACATGTTTAGTTATTCGTTTTTCAATATTGCAAATTTTATACGAAAAGTATTGAAAATAAAGACATACCGGAACAAAATAATACTGTATGATAAGCAAATTTTATCAAAACCGCTACAATCATTAAATTCAATCAATTTTTATTGAATGGATGGTGGCAATGTATGGTTACTAATAGTCATGATATAGATGAATAAAAGTTTAATGTGAACACACAAGTGTTGTTACTCAACTACCTTTCATACTAATTACACTTGTAATACAAACCGAACTTATTCTGCCAACTTTGAACAAAAAATGACCAAAAAACAGTTGTTAACCACATGGATTCACAAATCAACGTATTCAACCATACTAACGGCAGCTGATGTGCATTAAGTAAATGAGCTTACCGAACACGCTGCGATATATCGTGCCCTAGAATTGAATCCCACATTTCATTGGAGGAATTGATTTGTAAAAATCTATAGATCGGTAAACATTTACGAAACCATAATCAATGCTTCAGCTGAAAACGACGACTATCCAGCAACTATTATTTAGAAAAGTTCACTTTCTTAGGGGGAAAATGGTTAATAAATTAAAAATGTATTAATGAAATCATGTGAGATTTTATATATTTTGTGATAAGAATTTAAAACAGAAACTTCGATTATATCAAAAACTAAATATTCTATAAATCACAAAACTATAATAACTTTCCTAATTTATTTTCAGCTAAAGATTAAATATTTAATTAACGCAGTGACCCAAAAATAATAAATATTTCAAAAATGTTATCATCACAATTAATATTTTTTAATTGGAAAATAATATTTACGAATTTATAAAAGTATGTCAACAAAATTAAAGCGATACGTACATTTTAATAAAAACAACTATTTCAAAAGAGTTGAGCAGCTGTAAAAAATTTAACAATGTCAATTAAAGTATGTGAAATTTTGAAAAATGAATAAAAGTAATCAATAATTTTTAATGCGTGTAATACGAGAGCGTTTTACTGTATATTATATATGTACAGTCATTTTTACAGTTATTATCTCGGCTAGTTTTAATATTATTGTAATAATAGTTCAACATACCCTGGCTTCACCGTAGGAGATATAATTGTGTACCCAATGCAGGTACCGCCCAATTTTCCGCCCATTTCATAGAACAGACTTCCGACGAGGGCTTCGATAGGAAGAATAAGCAAACACAGGCACAAGGGAACGGGCTTGTGAGTTTCCCAGGTGATTCCACCGATGAGAATTGTTGACAGTAGGGTGAATTCAACCAGTCGCCATGCCAACAAAGCAAAATGACGGACACCCTTGGCTGCCATTATTTGAGACATTCCTGGAAATATATGTTAAAATGAGTTTGGTCACATTCTTTGTAAATAATATTTCATCTTTAAATAGTAGTGTACTATATTAATATATGAAAATAATTATACGTTAACATAAAATAAATAAAACTATGGAACTAGGTGCAAGCTAGTTATTTTATTTACTTGCATCTAGAATCGTGGTTTATTGCTATCACCAGTAACTACACAGCGTACAATACAATACGTACAATATAACATACTATTCTGATGATTGTATTGCTAAAATCCATTGACTACAGATTATTTTCATCTACTTAAATATACAATAAACTCAGACACAGTAGCTTGCTTCGTTGGCAATGTAGCTGGGTACAAAAGCCTATATTATAATATTTATGTCATATTAAGAATAAAAAAGATTTAATTTTCTACATAAATGTCAAGTAGTAATCAATACCTGCACGACCTTCTCCAAGTGTATCAAAAGTTCGATTGCAAAGATTGAATCTGAAGAATAGTTGACGAAGAACCATGACGAACCCAATGTGAAAACAGAACCACACAAAAGCAGCACAGCAAAAGATTGGGAGTACAATGTACCATTCTTGGTGAGAAGGAACATCAATAGCGCTACAAACAATAAATGTACCTTGAATAAGCACTAATCCTAGCAATACTCCAAGCTGTCCTAATCGAGAAAGACGAATAAAACTCCACCAACGTTCATCTAGATGTGAAGAAGATAGAAGACAATCAAATACTGCGTTTAGATAAAGTCGCGACATATACACAATAATTGGGTATGGAACAATCCGCAGTTCAGGCATCAACTCTGGAAAGAGGCGCAAACCGGCCAGAAGAAGACAGACAAGTAAAGAGAGACAACCTTGGTATGAACGTTGACGGAGGGCAATTTGATTGAGTAGTAAGGCGAAATTAAAAATCATGAGCGCCAACCACCTGTCAAAGTTGAACATACTCGCTGTAAAGCCGAGCCAAATGCAGAGCTCATCAAATAATACAAAGATAACGGGGGCACTGTAGTGACCTCGTAATCGGCTTCCAATGTCGGCACAAAGTTTAAGAACAACACTAATAGTTAACAGAATATCACTAATTATTTGAACTGAAGTTTGCTTAGGGATTGGTACAGAAGAGACGCCTACAACCCCGAGAAGATATCCAGCCCAAACATAAGCCAGTGTTCGACCGAGAAAATGCATTGAGACTGCATAATAATGGCTCAGAGTGAAACCGAGTAGAACAAATATAGAACCAGTCAATGCTACAATGAGAATTTGTGTATTACCAAGTTCAACCCCATAAAAATAAATCTGCAGACTCAGTCCAGTTAAAAGTAGAAGTGAAGAAAGTATGTGAAACAACTGCCATTCATGACGCAATTTCAAATAATTAAATAATCGCTTGACATGTTCCATTTCAATTTTTATGAATCTGAAATATAAAAATCAAAAAACATTAAAACCAACAGTTACAATGGTTAACAAGAAACTATAAGTAACAGACGTGATATTAGCGAAAAATAAGGTATTATATAGATTTTAAGTATTTTTCACGATGTGCTTAAAGTACAATACATATTTTGAGTTGTCTAGAAGATAGCAATAAAATTATAATTTGGTATATTTTAAGAAAAAGACATTTAAGACAAATGTATAAAATTAGACTTCTTTGAAATTACGCCTGTATTGAATGAATTATTGTATGGATAAAGAGGCCTGTACATAGAGGTCTCTACATAGTGAATATGAATATAAGTTTTAACAACAGTCTATAATTTAACAGCACATTAAACACAACAAATCGTTTTCTTAATTATATTGAAGACAGTGTTACAGTAATCAAATGTGGTGCAATAAAAAGGATTTTCTGGCAAAATATCAGTGTTTAAATTAATAGTTTTTAAAACAAATAGCAACTGATAAACCAGTCTTATACAATATAAATATGGATTACAGTATTTTAAAAACAACAATTATGTACTAAAACTTAAATTGCTTGAGATAGGATAAATTATTAGAATAACAACATAGTATTACATATGCATTTACTTCAATATAAATTAATATATGTATCAATTTGCAACATATTATTGTAAAATATTTTATTGTAAAGTAGTTCAATCAAGTTGTCTCAAGAGTTTAATAATGCTACACTTTTTTATATTTATATAATTTTGATATACATATTACCTACACAAAATATCGCAAAATAATACAATTAATTATAGTCACGCATTTCAAACAGTTTTTACACAGACACATTGGAAATATTTTTTGCTTACATTATTCATTCACCTTAAATTATCAAAAGATGGATGACTGTCATGAATCTTATTAATTAAATATCCAGTTTTGAAATCCTGCTTTTTAAAATAAATCAGTGTTTAGTAAAGCACAGTATATGGTGTGTTTAATTACTACTTCCTTGGTTCTACACCAGTTCCAATCAACACAGGTCCCCATACTAAAGGTTAAATTTAAAATACTGAACAGAAACTTTGATTTTCATTATGACTTCTCTAGTTGGGACTGTTATTACCATTTATTACAGTTATATTGATGACTCAAATTGTATTATAGTACAGTTAACTGATAAGTGTTTATTTAGTTAAGAACATATATAGTGAACCTAATAAAAAGAAATAGTTTTGCTAAATTGTTTAATTAAAATCAATATAAATTTTACATTATATCTAAATATAAATAAAATTAAACAGAGATAATCATACTATGAATGGAATTATTTGAAATTATGTCTGTATTGTATTAAATCAATTATTGTATAAATAAAAAGGTATGTAGAGAATATATATCATTTTATCATTTAACAGTGCAATAAACACACAACTATTTTTCAAAACCATTTAAAAACAATTTACTTTTAATAATTATAATGAAAGTACTAGATATGTCTCTCAATAAGACAAAAAGACTAAACAATTATGTTACAAATTCAAGCATGATGTGACCTATATAGAACAACAAATATATTGCAACTGTATTTATTTAATGATAACATAGTAAAATCTAATTTTTGTCAAATTATTTTTTTAATGAAGTCATTAAAAATATTTTATTAAGGTTAGGTCATGAATAACCTCAGAAAGCAATGGAACCTCCTCTATATTTTATCCAAATTTATTTTCTGTAAAATGTTTCTGGGTCAAATAATACATGACAAAAGTTGCATAGATACATTAAACATTAAATTAGTTTAGTATTATTAAAATATTTTGATAACATTTGCTTCAATTTATTACAGTTGAAAAGAGTGTAATTTGGAGATCATTAAAGTATAATAGAGTGGAATCAGATGTTTTTTAGTGTGGAATAGACTGGAATTCGAGTTAGTTCGATTAGAATATAATCATAGTTGGTTAGAATTGAATAGAGTAGAATAATAAATATTTGGAAAAGAATAGAGTGTAATTGGAGATCATTAGAGTAGAATCAGAGTTAGTTAAATCAGAATATAGTGTAATTGGAGTTAATTAGAGTGAAATCAGGATTAATTAGAGTGAAATCATGGTTAATTAGAGTGGAATTGAAGAAAGTTCGGAGAATAGAGTGGAATCGGAGAAAAAGTTTAAAATTGTGAAAATGAAACAAAGATGAATTTGTACTAATTTGACCTTGCAGTATTATTTAATTAGTTCAGATAAACAAAATATGATCCATTGTATTAATGAATTTATTTAACTTCATTGAATTTATTTACTTAACATATTTAACTTCAATTTATGTAAATAATTATTTGGTATAATAATACCATTTGTTATATGTAATCACATACATTATATTTAATCACATACATTATATTCAATAACAATATAATTATTTACATATAAATTTATAATGTATTATTAATTAAGGCATGGCTATTTGTCCTTGTATATATGTATCTGCACAATATCTGTACAAATAGACACAAAATATATATTATTAAATAATTCCATAATTAATATTTTAAAATTAAAAATTGTGTTTTGAAATACTGACCATAAATATCAGATTTACAAATAAAAAAATTATGTATAAACATATCAATGTTTTTTTCATGAACCATCATATCAGCATTTTTAATTTTTTTATCAGTTTAAAACTAAATAGGCATGCTTTACAACTTCCTAAAATTGAGGGTCAAAATTAACCTAAAAAAATGTATAACTAAATGTGACCAATTTTTTTTTATTGTATGAACCATAATACTTTAATGCAACTATTAATAAGAATATTTAGCCATCTAAAAACATGCTATTTCTGTTTTACAAAATATTATATATAGAGATACAACTATTCCAAACAATAAATACTACATAGTATAAAAGTGTTCAATTAAATACAATAATGTAGAATAAAATTCAAAATGATCTACACCATTTTATATAATATTACAAACGAGCATCGAATAGGCTAGGATAGGAAACTTATATTACAAAAACCTTTTATATATAGATAGTGTCAACATTATGAAAATAAAGAAAAATTAATTAATAAAACAACGACTCCTTCAAACATGAGAGAGAGTGATCGAATTTTATGTAGTCAGGATGAGAAGCAACTGTGCATTGCCAGCACATAAATCATTGTATTTAGCACTGCTAAGCAGCAGAGGTCTGGTGTATGCAGGACATGGTGCAGTGTTCGAATTGCAATTGTTGCGAGATGTTTCTGTTGTATCGAAATTCCATTGTAGTTCTGATGCTGACCTGTTGTTTTGAAAAAACCTTTTCACATGTCTCATTACAACTTGTGTCAGCATGGGAGTAACATAACGCTGCCAAACATAGTGGTTGTGGCCACATTTCTCATTGCAGAATCTGAAGCTTGGTCAAAAAGCGGAATACCAGAGGATTGCTCAGATGGCGAGATTATTGTAGATGGAAGGCCAGAGGGTTACTCAGACAATGTGATGGTTGAAGATGGAAGGCCAGAGGGTTGCTCAGATGGTGTGATGGAATGCTTGTTAATTTTCTCAGACAGCCCTGATACTAGTGCACTTTTCTTCCTACAAAAATATTATGCATGATTCTAATTTAAAATTAATGTCAAATAGAATTTTACAATAATAAACTTAACCAGTACAAATTAACTACAACTTACATTAAAATGGTTTCATTACTGGGCAGAATTGTACTGAAATGACGCCCATTTTAACCTGCATTTCTGTGTGAAGCTCACCAATGTTTTAGTAGCATGACATACATGTCTCAAGAGGGCCCAGCTAGACTGTCCTGATTCCCAGAGAACATGTACAATGTCCTCAAGTTTTGGTTGTTTATGTTTAACCATTATCAATAATTTGCATGCAGTATGGTACATAAGACCAAATATGTATTGTATCTTGTTAAAATGTGCTTTTAAAATTGGAAATTTAAATCTATGAGGTTAATTATTGTAAACAATTTGCTAGGTACTGTTAATTGATTCAACTTTTGAGTTTCAGTTCAAATCATAAACAAGCCTACAATTTCAAACAAGGTAACAAGCACTAATGAAATATAACTAAACCTCAATATTTTTTATCAAGCATTGTACAAGACATATGACAGTTCATAACAAATTTTTATTTATAATTTACAATATATTATTTCAAATGTTTTCTTATCAATATTTCAAACATCTAAACAATTAGTAAAAAACTGAGTGAATTAGGCACAATTTAAAAGTTAGTGAAATTAAAATCAGCAGAAGTAAAAAATATACAGGGTTAATACGCCCCAACCGGATTAAAATTCAAGGGGTCTTTGCCTTTTTCAAGGGGTCCTATTTTTGTTGAATAAAATCGAAAACTACCATAATAATAAACAAAATCTAATAATACATACCATATCAAAAGAGTTAATTAGTTAATCAATTCACAAGTTCTTTTAACTTAGAGTCAATCTCTTTAGTAATATATGTATTTAAAAAAAGTAAAAATAAAACAATATTTCAACTTAGCTGTGAGTAATATATTATTACTTATGTGTATAGGTAATACCATATTTAAAGTTAATGTTTGAAACTTCGAAATTTTGGAAAAAATTGAGAATACCACTGAAACACAACATAGTTATTTCTGAAATTTTTGAAGATTTCACTGAAACACAAAAAAATGTAGATATTAGAAATTCCAAGGTTTTCAAGGGGTCACAGGCAAATTCAAGGGGTTTCAAGGGGTCAAACTAAATTCAAGGGTTCTCAAGGGGCTATACGAACCCTGAATATATTATTTTTGGAATAAACCAGTTCATATAAAAACCATTGATATTATACTTGTTATATGTATTTTATTTGGTAATTATATAACATTTAACCAATATTTATTATTTTATTTATTTTATGTTACTAACTGTTTTATTGTGAACATAAGTATATGAGAGGACAAATAGAACCAGAATCTAAAAATCCTCTTTCCAAGTACAAATAGCCACACCACATGTTTTAATGCATTTATAATTGTACATTTACATACAATATTAATTATAATTATTAATGTAATTATATATTATGATAAAATAATTAATTATTTGAAATGACTTAAACTATTAATTTAATCAACTTGAATAGTGAAATGTGTGATACATTTTTATTAAGTAAATAAATTAAACAAAAAGTCAATTTATCTAAATATCTATGTATTATCTGTTCTATAATAATACAATATAATAATTATGTTATGTTATTAAAAGAACTTATGACTACAGAATAAAATTATACATGTAGTATATATTTTTTGTTATAATTTATTGGTAAAATTCCATAATGGCTTAATTATGATTAAATATATGATTTACTTTAAAATTGTTATAGCCTGTTGAGCAATGTACATTTATTTAATACATTTGTTTAAAAATCAGCTAATTAATTGGGTGGTATGTATTACATTAAACAGGTTAGCTGTTATTTAGAGATGTTTCATCATTTTTTATTTAAGTTTTTATGATATATAATAATATGTAATCAAACAAATTTGTAGGTATACCTTAAGCATAAACATTAGATGCCCAGTACATCTATTCAGTTGAGTAGGCATCTGCATACTGTTTTGTGTATGATGACATCATTCAATGATTTTTGCTAACTGTTTATGTCATTTAAATGTCACTTAAAACATTAAATGTCTAATGTTCAGTGTGTGGATCTCTAAATAGTAGGCCCTTTTCTCTAACATTTCTAGTAGTGTACATTCCATAATCTATAGTATTTTGCTATACATTTTTTTTAAATTGAGACTTAGGTGGAGATATGAAATATTAAATTATGTTTACCCTATCAAAATCTAATATAACTTTCTTGTTAATTGTAAAAAATTTAGGACATGCAAGCAAAAATAGGTATTATTTTAAATTTAGGTAAAAATGTATATATATTTTTAATGAAATGTAGTGAAACAGTGAGCTTTAATAGGGGGTACTTAATTACTACTACTTTAAATGTCCATAAAAATTAAAAGTAGATAGATATTAAATGAATTATTCTGAATTATTTAAAAATAAATAACCTTTAAAAAAATTGCATTAAAACATTAAGTATTACATTTTTTATGAGTAAATACATTTTGAATGTAGTCTATTTAAACTTTTGAAATTAGTACACAAAGGTTATAGACTTTAATAAGAATAAATTGATCTTACAATTTAAGAGTAAATGTGAAGTTCAGTTGTTATACAGCTCCGGACACTGAAAACGCTGCACTTACATTCTAACCATTATTTTCTATATAAATAATTATTTT
Organism: Coelogynopora nodosa; assembly: GCA_034780555.1. Classification (NCBI taxonomy): domain Eukaryota; kingdom Metazoa; phylum Platyhelminthes; order Proseriata; family Coelogynoporidae; genus Coelogynopora; species Coelogynopora nodosa. The sequence continues at coordinate 15,225 of JAUZND010089828.1, forward strand.
AAAATTATGTTAATAAATAATGGGATTATTTTGAATTAATAATAA
>JAUZND010089839.1:0-15268 GCA_034780555.1 Coelogynopora nodosa
TAAAATAGATGTGTTGTCTCGTTTTCTCAATTTTGTTGTTTTTACTCGGTGTTTCCATATTAAATAACAGTACTGTAAGTTACTCAAATTAAAATATTGTTTGTGTAAATTACTTTAATAAATGAATTAAGTATACTATGCTTATTTGAAACATTTTTGAGGTCTCCATCGGTCGGTGAACTTTTAAATTAAAACATGACTCGGTAAGTCGACTTTCTATAAGCTACATTATGCTTTGCATGTTGTCTTGAAATTGTTCTAAGTATGTCACCTGCAAGTGTCTACACCTGCGAAAGAGTTCATATATATATTTCATATTTATATCCATATAAATATTCTGTATCAATTCAGAGTTCTACACTACAGTCTAGTTTTTGAAGGTAATTCTGTCTATTTAGTAACAAAGATGTTATAATTATAATACATTGAACAAATTTAGTATTATACTATTTTTTACGGTTAATTATGTGCACTAGTCCTACTGTCATATTACACTAGTTAATATAGAGTCTCGTTTATATGTTTCACAACCGTACAGATCAACACAGTGGAGCGCGCCTGTGGCCTGGAGGACTCCATTCCCGCCTTCGTGGACACCGTGCAGCTCGGCCTGGTGATGGTCGTCTACGAGTGGGCCAAGCAGCGCCCCTTCTCCCAGATCACCCGGCTCACTGAGGTGGAGGAGGGGGTCATTGTTCGCACCATCCAGCGCCTCGACGAACTGCTGCGACACGTCGGCAAAGTGAGAGCACTGGGCCGGGAACAACCGGGCTAAAATTAATGGCATCTCTCAACTAGCTTTACTTTCGGTTTCATAATTCGCAAGTAGTTTCACATTTGGCTCCATAATTCTTTAGTAGTTTCACTTTCGGCTCCATAATTCTTTAGTAGTTTCACTTTCGGCTCCATAATTCTTTTGTAGTTTCACTTTTGGTTTAATTGTTTCAATTCCCATTATACAGAGCTATTGTACATACGTACTACTATGTTATATTATAATGCAGCATGCGTCAAGAACGAAGTAAATTTAAATGATAAAACTTGTTGTCTCTATCTGAAATATAAACAGAGAAAAGAGCAAGCTGCTGTAAGTTAAATGTTTATTCATTAATTGTTTGAAGAAATATGTCAATTAACAAGTGATATAATATCTTCCCTTATTTAACTTGATAAGGAATTGTTTCTTCCGAAAATTTGTTGATATACATTTAGTTTACTTCTCCAGAAAACTTACTCCTATCTAGTTTTAAATATAACATTATGCTTTTTAGTAAATTATTTTCACAAAATTTGGTCAAATTTTATATACAATTTATGATAATTATTTACAACCTATTCATGAGCAGTATATATTTATAGGTATGGCTATATTTTTATATTTATGAATAGTGTAACAAAAATGGCATATAATTATAGTGTATTTAATTTGTTTCTTAATAATGTATAATATACGGCTTTAAATATGAATACTAAGTTTCCAGCGCAAAGTCAACGATAAAAAAGTAGGGCATTGATTTTAAACTAATTTATTTTGCACCATATTCCAGCGCAAGTTAAAACAATAAAATAGTTGCTGTGATAGTTATCATTTCTTTAATTATACTTTTTATTTTTAAATATTCTATAGTAGCTATTAATTGTTAAAAAAATTCTCCAGAAATACCATTCGCACATAAATAATACTTTTCGTATTTTACTAAATAAATTCACGTTTTTCTAAGTTAACTGGTATTCTTGTATTATTAAAAAATAACTTTTTACCTATTCAAGATTATTCAATTACATAATCAATTTATGTGTAAAAAATTATAAATATATAATGATTTAATTATTTATTTTTATTTAAAATTCATTGATTGATTGATAGAATGTTTTATTTTGTTTTATTATAATTCATAAATGTATTACTTTATTTAAGTTTTACTCCCAAAAGAAATTAAAAACCTAATCTATTAATTAATTTCATCATATTTGCATCTAATATTCGTGTGTTTGTATCGCGCGATCTTGCCTCCAAGGTCGGCCGTATCCTGGGCAACCGACGGCTCGAGGTGGCCGTGTGTGAGGCGAGTCAACTCATCAAGCGGGATGTGGTCTTCGCTGCCAGTCTCTACTACAGCACGTAACGATCGCGTATTGGTTAGCTAGCAGAACCAGTCCTCCATGTCTTTGTGATTGGGTCACACAGTTCAGTATCACTCTCTCAAGCAATATATCTGTAAATGGACCACCGGTCCAGTCCCGACCAGTTTGTATTGGTGGGATATTAATGTGGGATATTTTGATATTTTGCTCTAAAGATTCTGAAATGATGTGTTATAATCGTATTGGATTTGTAATCTGTAATTTATTGTAATTTGGATTGTAATCGTAAGGTTAGAGATAGCCCTTGTTCATAACTGTTAATCCTTTTTGATAGAATTTCTTATTTTTATGTCGACATAATATTTTACTTCACAGTTATTTGCGCTGCACTGCAAAACGATGTTGAATTATTTATTTGACCGTGTATAAAAGTGGCAATACTCAAGTGGCCATATTCAAAACCAGGGTGTCCATCCGCACGTAACAGGAATAAATTATACACGAGTTTTAATGTTGAAATATAAGCTGAATATGCGTGAATTTTGACATTTTAAATAAAATTTTCTATTAAACTTTTTACTATTGCATTTGCAAAAACCTTTCTACGTCGCATTCTTAAATGTTAATAATATTATTTTAATGCTTTCATGTGTTTTAGACGTTGACATTCAAAGTGACTGTCAAAGTTCTATTTTCGTAACGACTAAATACTTTTTTACATGCTGCTGTATGAATTTGGTTTTGTTCTGTTCTGTTTAATAAATATTTTTACGGGTTTTAAAAAATGTATAGATTGTTTTGTACATACTTGATTTTTCTCGAAATAAATAAATGATGCGTGAATTGTGTCGGCTTATTAACGTGGACACCCTGACAACTCTAACTTAAATTTTCTCTAAAATTTAATTTATTCTAAACTATTGTGGATATGTATATTGATATTATCCTCATATTATCATAGACTACTTTGATATTATTTTATAAAAATGTGAAATTTCCTGCAATTTAAAGCGTAATTATAAACAGTTACACATTTTTACAATCCAGATTTCATCCTTAAAAATTAATTATTTCCACACATTTGAATTAGGTTTATTTAAAATGAATTATGTATGACTATTTCTTACAATAGCTTGATAATTTGAATATATCTAACATCATAGAAAATTATATAAAATTGAAAACATTGTGAAAACAATGAAATGGAACACTTTTATTAAAACCTGAAATTTTCTGCTAAAGGCACTCACCATAATAATGACTTTATGTGATATATTGACATAAAAGTAAAATTTGTTCAGTTTACCTTATATAATACAATGTAAAACAATTTGAAACACTTTACTCCATGATAAGACTTATTTAATTATAATTAAACCAATCATCAAATAAATTAGCTTATTTTTTAGTACCATCGACCACATTTACAAGATTAATTATCTAAACAGAATTATTATTTTTTGGTAAATGGTGTGTATAGACACCGACCGACCCACCGCACCGAATACATTGGCTAATCTGAAGTGTTACATTTACTGTCAAGTATTCTCTCTGTACCATTTCAAAATTTACGATATGGATCGAACCCATTACGTTTACACTGTGTAATTTTAAGTATAAAATCAATATTTCATTGTGAACATAAATACAGATTGCTTGCTTCATTGGGGGTTGTCAATTGTCGATATGTAATAAAGAGATCCGAGCACAAACAATCTGACGGATTGACATTCATAGAGAAAGAGAGAGAAGGAGGTGTTCTATACTAATTTGTAAGTAAACAGTTTATTCCAGAAGTCGAAGTAGTCAAAAATGAGTTAAGAGTGAGTGTCATAAGAGATGTCTATTTCGAGAACTATACCGCACGTACGTACGTGGTTATGTTCTATAAAGTCTACAATTTGAAGTGTTTTTTCTTACTGGAACGATAACCAATTATAAGTAAGCTGTGCTTTGATAACACGAATGGCAAAGCTGTAGGCCTAGATATTACCGGGAGTGGGAATGTCAAATTTACTCAAAGAAGTGTGCTAGGGCCTCTGATCTGTCCTATATGGTTCGATTATTAGTCAACATAATATATTTCTTTTTATGTGATGTGTTACAAATATTCAACTGATATGTTCACCATATAAGTTATCATATTTTATATATATATTACATATTTTACATATACATATTACATTTACATATTACATATTTTACATATAAGTTACCATATAAGTTTAATCATAAATACAATGTATTATACACAGTGTTGTAAGTATATTATTAATAATGTATAATTACTATGTTGTTCTTTGATACTTTACGTAATATATATAATTTTTACAATTCTAATTAAACTAAAACATGTAGAACAGCTATACTATTAATTTTTTTTGTTTATTAGGTTTCAGTATTGTCATTCCTAACATCAATGATTTAAGACAGCTTTACATTTTAGTGGAAATTCTTTTATTTATACACTCAACAAATTTGCTACAACATTATATGAACTAAAAAAAATGTTAAACTATATTTTTATATTGTAAATCTTTTTGTTTTGTTATTGAATATTTGCGTGGCTTATGTGAATGACGTACACAATAATTTCTTTGTGTAGAATATTTTCATTCTTTAGCTTAATTTTTTCAATTTATGTACATAATTATGTTAATAATTCGTATGTAACTACAATGTATGTTATTAATGCCCTTTTTATTTGTCAACTCAATTTGTTTTGATACATATGTGTACTTACAACGTTGCAAGTATTTTTATAATCAAAATATTCCTATTTCTATGTTACTCTAAGCAGAAATAATGGTATTTAATTGCATTTTATGCATTTGTTAATGTGTACCACTTATTGATATTTGACCCACCGGTTGTTGATCATTTAATAAAAATATGAATCCTCATTCATGCCTTCTCTTTATTTGTTAAATAAAATATATAGTTAGGATTCAAATCTAGGTTGGTGATTTTTTTCTTCCATTGAATATCGAAAATGATGTAAGATTTGAAGTAATTACCATTTATTAATTTTTATATGTTCTTCTAATTACGTCATATAAGACATACGACTTAAATTTACATTTCATTTTAAATGTGAATATATTGCATATTTATAAATTTAGTACTATTATAAAATTATACGGGTGTTTTAACAGCTCAATTTTTGAAATTTGTTTAAGTGGATATGATAAACTCCGAATGTTTGTTATCACGTTTTTAAGTTTTACCCGCGAAAGTAAATTTTGAGGTAATGAAATAATTAGTACATATCTGGCATCAATTATATCGACAATACTCATGTATATTATAAATGTGACAACGTAAATAATTGTTAATCTGCCAAAATTGGGTGACCTGTTCTTAAGAATAGAACTATCGTTGGTAAAATAAACTGTTATGTGTACCTGAAATAAATTTCAATTCTTTTGATAATTATGTATTAGATCAAGAAAATATTTTTAATTTATTTAAACTCTATATTATTTACTGTATTCAAATTATATTTAATTATTAAATTGCTTGCCCACCGTTCTCACTTGCCCTTTTCGACTATCTAAATCATTGCAACTGCTTTATTGTTATTAAAATGGGAGAACATTTTATTCAACTTGAATATTGAATCTTGAAGTTTATTCTTTTATACATATTATTTTAACAAATATTACTGGAACTAAACATATATTATTGAAATATAATTTAGGGCTAATAATGATGGAATTAAGCTAAAAATGTGTTTGTTTTCCACAACATTTTAGCGTCACTGTCTCAGGTTCTTTTCTGATTAATTATTGTGCGATACTTCATATTTTCTGTAGAAATATTAACTGTAAACTTATAAGGAGGCGATACATACTACCTATATTTACTATAACTTTCAAATGTGTTCCTTCTTCACTAATTAAGAACATTTTATATTGAGCTTTAATTGAATAATTTAATTCGTGAATTCCTACTAAGAATGTATATTGTACAGAAAATATAAATACTTGAAAAAAACAAATTAAAACACCAAAGTGAAAACCATTTTTAGAAAATAAGTAGGATAAATATATAGTTTTATTGACAGTGATAATATGAATATAATAGGAATAACAATATGATAATAATAATACTTGGAATGGAATAATTTATTTGTATATTATTTGTATATATATTATATATATTAATATTATGTATATATATTATTATTGTATATTATTTGTATATATATTGTAAAGTAAGATAAATTAACCAGCATCGATTTCAGTATATATGTTTATCTTCTACTTAAAATAATAATATCATTTAATGGATAAATGTAAATATTTCCTTGTTGCAGATACATATAATTGTAATCCTAATTTAAAACGTTTTTAAAGTTCTAAAATATTGTATTCACAAGTAAAATTATCATTTAGCAAAGAAACGTATATGTATCAATTCCAACTTTCTAATTCTGAATATTTTAGTAATGCAGTTAAAAGAGGTTTTGATCCTAAATTAGACAGCAGTGATCCAAAGCACATTTTCTTTTGTTGTGCTTCCAAGTTTGCAGAGCAGGACTGTTCATGATAAACATGAACCAGATTTGGTTGAACAGCGCGAAAAACTGTCAAAGTAGTATTCATTAAAATCTTTTCAAACAGATCTACATCCTCGTTTCCCCAGCCTTCCAAATTCGCGTCGAAACGTTTACAGGCTAGAAAGTCACTTTCGTATATACTAACAATTCCATATCCAAAAATCCTCCAATAGCCACTAGTCGGATCACTATTATAGTCATCAGAACGATTCATTTCACACAGATGGGTACCACTGTTACAAACAACTGCTTTATTGAATTGACTAAAAACTATAGGAAAATAAACTTGTTTACTTCGGTGTGTATGATAAATTACATCAACTAGAAATTTCTCATTAAACTGAATATCAACATCCATAAAAATTAGAACGCTTTCTTCTTTTAAAAGAGAGTTCACATTTTGTGCGCCAAAATTGAGTGCTCGTCCTCTTGAAAAAGGTCCTAACATCTCACGAAATATTATAATGATATCGGGATTTGAATCACAAAATAATTTGATAATCTGATGATTTTCTGTGCAATTAGGACCATCAGAAAAACCAATTACTAATAAACGAAGTCGCATAGAAGGAAAATGTTGATAAAACCTTGTATATGTTTTTCTGAAACCGCTAAGAAACGTTTTGAACTCCATTGTTTTCCCCGACAAGGGCAGAATTATGCTCAACGTTGTTCCAAGAGGCCACTTAATATGGGCTACTTGTAACTTTCCAAAATATCTTTTTAGCATAAAACGTTTCCTTTCAGATCTCAGATTTGTTGTAATATCATAATTGATTTCATTTGTACCGTTCATCAGCATATAACCCTTAATAATACTGGGGGTAGAAACCTTCATAGTGACGTCAGTATTATAATAGTATTTTCGCATTACGTCACTGAGATGTTGAACAGATGTCAACTCGGATAATGTCAGACGACGACGAAGTATGTGTTCCGCATTGACATAACGAAATTGTTTGTTGAATGGATACCACGTAACGTCACGCAAAGAAGAAGTTGTTAACTGTTTCGTTTTTTTATTTGACGTAAATATTTTATGAATAAAAAGGTCCACTTCAAACTGTTTCGTCAGTTTTTGTAGAAGGTGTTGACCTTGAAAATGTGCATGAATTCGATACATGAAACGAGAATTTTTTACAGGATGTAAGCTGATGGCATTGTTGATTTCTACGTGATTTAGGTCAATGAAGAAAGATTCGTTAGGTGTCTGGTAAATATGGTGAAAAAGAGATTTCATCTGAAAATATAAATTAATAAATTATTTAGAGCATAGTATAAAGCTAAAACTTTTCATTTTTAATCAATAAGTATAAAAGCAGCAAATCATTTTTAAAAATTTACTACTTTCATTAAATGTAACAGTTTTATTTTCAATCCTAATCAATTTATTAAAATATATTCAATAATAATATTACCAATAAAATCTTTGTATTATATATACGTATATATAGTCAAATTTTTAACTAAACTACTTCATAAATATGATTTTTATGTTTTGCTTGTTTTAAGAACCGTATAACTAATTTTTATAAGCATTAATCAAAAGTCATTACAATATACAGTCATTATATGTATATACAAATTTTATATAAATATATAAATTTTACATAATATATAGAATATAATTATGGTTAATTTTGACCAATTTCTGTAGTTTTCTTTATGACATCATTTCTTTTGAATCTGTCTCTGGGTGACCCCTAAAAGTGTTCTAATACAAAATTGTAACTATTATTTAATTTTACGTTACTTACTATTTTACTGGGAGTACAGGATACCCCTAAATAACGATAAATGCATCTACCGATCTCTGTATCTTCATGACTGGTAAATAGCTCTGTCATACACTTAGGAATATATTGATTCAACTGCCTCAGAAGACCTCTTGAAAGAATAACACCTGGACCACCCATGCAGTATTTCCAGTTCTTAGAAAAATCTAATTCCTCCCGTTCCCATGTTCTACCGTTACCACTCTGACCAATATAGTAGGGCTTGTCACTGTCCAACCGGGACAGGAAGTCACCCAAACGATCTCCGCGAATGTAAACGTCATCATCGGCACGCATAAACCATTGAAATCGATCGATAAATTGATCATGAAGATACCGGAGCATAAGGAATGATTTTCTCTGAGGTGGGTACGTGTCGTTGACGCTTTTGAGATGAACTAGCGGTAGTTGAGCAGCTTTGTCGTGATCCTTGTTAACGAGTGATGAAAAGAATAGTACACTTCCAGGAATACTACTGGCCCATGTAGCATTGACTGCAACAGCTCTCGTTGCAAGGTATCTAGCTGCTGTCATCACCCCAACCACTAAAAAGCCAGGTTTGAGTTGTTTTGGAAATTGTTTGTAGTGTTCATCTTCTGCTGTAATAGAATGCTGCCCATTGTAGTCCTGATTATTTGATGAATTTAATGAAATAATTATTGCATGTATAATTCCGAAAAGAACTCCTAATAGTATATGCCACCTGTACAACTTCTTTAATATAGTTATTTTTCTGCGTTGCATTCTGAAACTTTAATCAATCAAATACGTAGTCAATCACTTGAAAATGTCTTTTTGATTTTGTCTTTTGATAAAGCATTTTTAATTTTGCCGATAACGATCATATATTGATATGCATATCACATGGAACATTTCTCAGCATGTGTAGTTAATATATTTTTATTAATAGAAAGACAATCTATTTACACTGCAAACACTTCTACAACACCGTGTGATAAAAACGTGAACTCTACAGACCTCCATTTATTGCATAGATTTTACATAGATTTACATAGAGATAATCCATCTGCATTTCTTATTGTACTGTGTTCCGCAAACTAGGTTTTTTCGCCTCCATGTGGCCGATAGTAGTTACTAAGTTGCTTGGTGATCGATTAACTAAAGAAATATATAATAAAAATGAAACACAATTTTAAAAATATAGATTTCATTTTTTATAATTCTTATTTGAGTTAGTCGATTAGTAAATACGTGCTATAATGTTGCCTTCTACACCACGAAATTTGCGAAACACTGTTTACACATTTAAAATGTTATAAATGTTACGCAAACATATTATTTATTACACACAAATTATCTGCATTTCGTCGTCGTTACACAAAAAATGCATACGTCATATCGTTGTCGGCACACACTAATCGCATAAGTCATGTCGCCGTGATTAATGAAAGAAAATTGTCTTATTGATTTTTCATATTTTTTGCTTTTTAGTAGTTTTATAGTAGCGGATATATTTCTGTAATTAGAATTACAATTTTTGATTGATAAAGTTGATTTATATAACAATTAGAAAATTGTCTATTTCAGCAGGTGTTAAAATCGGAGTGCCAAATTTCCAAAATTATATAACAATAATAAATATATTTAAATAGTATAATGCTATACAATTATGTGTTAAATGTCAGAATTATAATTTTAATTCATCAAAAATGTCTTCGTTAATATGTGTACATTATTCATTGTATAAAAGAACACGACAATAAAATCCTTTGAGACATTTTGCTAAAAGAAGAATGAGCCTAACTGATGGAGGAATGTTGCAAACGTCTGTTTACTTGGTTAACAAAATAATATACATTTTAATTTAAACTCGACGCCAAAATTATTAAAATGACTAAGGAAGGTTTACACAAACATGAATAATTATAACATTATTATAACATAATTCTATTCTAAAGCTAATAAACACATACCATTGTCTGCAATTTATAAGCATATAAAAATTAAAACTGCTGAACTGAAAATAAGAGATTGATAAATAATGTAAGCAGTGGCTTGTGGATCGTTGGATATAAATTGTGAATAAATTTCAAGGTCCATAGTATAAAAAATTAAATGAAACTATATAAATATTTAAATGTAATATGTATAAGTTACTTTTACTAAGCCGAATTTTGATAACTATTTAAGTTGTTTGAAATTGAACGCAATTGGATTTTTGTAAAAAGTACAAAAATAAATAATACTTAAAAAGAAACAAAAAATAAATTGAATTAAATTAAATTAAATTAAATATACTTTAAAATACTATATAAAGTCATATTGAATTATATCAAATTTTAAATTTTTTTTGAATAACGTTAAATTTTAATTATATTATTAAAAATAAATAATTGACTACATTTTCTAACACTTTTACCTTTTAACACATTTACTAACACATCATCTACATATTGGTTGTATTTTTTTTAATGTAAGAAGGGACAGACCCCATGACAAAAACTTTTCCGACAAAACTCTTGTGTCAAATTTGTGCTGTTTCATTTTCTCACGCCCGTCCCTAACGTGACTAAATATATATATATATGTAATCATTGCTATACTGTTATATTCTAATATCAATTGGCACAGCAAGATAATTTTTTTAATTTCATGCAATTTTTGTTCTATATTCGAGTTATATATAAAGAAATTTGCATATTTGGACATATTTGTTGGATAATATATAATAACTTAAATTAACAAAATAAATAATATTACATTTAATATGATACGTACCGATTTTATCAGCGAAAAATATTATTATATACTTTATTTTTAATTATTTTGTTAACATTTTATTACTGCAATATTTTTTAAAATTTCTTAACTACTTTTATTGGATTAAAATTTAACTAAACAAGACAACTCAATTACGGCAAATTATACTTAAACCAATTAGTCAAATTTCTACTATATTTATATTGTATTAATTAACCCTTTGTCAACTAAAATATTTTATACAACGTAGTTGCCTAAAATGATTAGCAAATGCACCCCAATGACTATTATAATAAAAAAAAATGAATCCATATATTAATCTTATATAGTTGTATTAATTATAAACAAAAAAATTATCTACACTTTATATTAGCTAAATATGTTACAAAAATGAATGATTACAATCCAAATAGTCACTCCAAATAACGTGAAAACTTTTTTTTCATTCGCAATTTGTAATGCACTTTGTGAGATTGTGACTATTTTAGGGCACATACAAAAATATTGCACTAAAGTATAAATAAATAATAAATTTAAATTAAATTAATAATATAAATTTATCATTACAAAGTATATACAATATGTATATAATCTTTATGTGTGTACATGCATAGACTCTATGACAATGACTTAGTTGTTGGGTTTAGTTTGTATTATTAAATATGTCATCACTACTATAACTGTTTACTATTTAATATCAATGCTATATAGATAGCTATTATACCTATCTGTGTACATATATTTTGTATAAATGATTGCTGTGTTTCTAATCGTTTGCATATATATATATATATTTGGACTTAGTTGTTCTGTATTTCGTTATTTTGAATTATAATATATTATTGTATAATATATTATTATATTATTATTATTATTATTATATATTATTATTATTAATATATTATAATATATTGTCTAAAATGCACACCGGACATTTATTTTTTCAATTTTAAACTAATATATATGTATTAAGTAAAATATCAATGCTGCACAATTCTCCGGAAACATTAAAAATTTTAAACATATAGGGAAACCTTAAAATTACATTTAAATTTGGTGCCAAAATACATTTAAAAAACAACAATGAGGTGCTTTTTTGCACCCCAATTTAGTCGACGGAGGGTTAACAATAAAAAATATCATTAACATTTATCATTTAATAAATAATTCACAATAAATCAAATTGATGTACTATATGATAAGACTGTTTATTTAAACTGAGTGGGGGAATTTGTAATACTATTCTGAATTGGAGATCTTTTGGTCATAACCCGCTAAAATCTGTTATAAATGCAGCACCAATCCTGTAAAAGGTAATAATTTAAATTTCTAGAGTCATTGGCTAAGTTGTATTTTACTAATTTTAAATTAAATAGATTTAACATATACTTTAAAAAAACTATTTTAAATGATTAATGCTCATTTGTAATGTTTTATTCATATAATGTGATGAATAAACTGTTTTACACGCGCTGAATATATTTTTTTCTTTATTTTGTGAATATTATTTCCAATTCATCAAAAATAACAAAATTAATTTTACCGCAACATTATTTGTGTCATTCAATCGATGTGATAATTATGATAACAAATGCTAAAGTGAACTATAAAAATGCTATAAAAATACTATAAACACTAAAAGCTTTGCTTTACATAAGGTTTATAAAAGCATTATACGCATTATCTATTTTTTCCGTTTGCCTAATTATTCCATGGGTTTAGGTACAAATATATCCAAAAACAGGTTGAAAAAACCAAAAATGTTAAAAGCATAATTAATAACTTCTGGAAACAGCACTACGGTATTCTTCTTATAAATACTATTATTGCACGATAAGTATAATATAAATACATATTAATATATACTTTAATTTGCAAAATTAAAACAATTACTTCTCATCACGTTTTCAATAAGCAAAAATGTAAAAATCAATACAATTTTTTTAAAAGAATGTACATTATTAATTACCGATTGTAAAATCAAACAGGTGTAGAAAACCCTTTTAGTTTAATTCCACGCATTTCATAACCTCTAGTTTGTTTCTGTATATGTTTAAAATGGTAACTTTTCTGCATTTAATACTTTTTCCCTATATAGCTGTAAACAATACCGCTTTGTCCCCCATGGGAACTGCGCTTTGCACACCGGTGGCTCGAGAGTTTTGCCTAAATTGCCCTCTCTCTATTTGAATAGTACTTCCGCAGCCATGCCACTGGGGGCCGAGGGGGGGGCGGAGGTGAGTGAGGATCAGTTCTAGGGCTGTGGCGACGTGGCTGTCCGGCAAATAGAGGGAACTACCCGACTGGAAGGGAAACAACTGGAACACAAGAGAGTATATACGTAGTGCAGGCAGGATATACAGTACAGCATACACATCCACGGTGTTGTTAGGCAGAATGTGAGACGGCGGTCAACTCTGTTTCGCTTATTCCGGCCTTGTCAGTGAACATTTTGTTAGAAAAACTTTTCTAGTAAGAATTTAAATCCGATTGATATCTTTTAAAAGCCAAAACGTCAGGAATCAACAGTAGGTATATGATACGATTTTCATTATGATTGATTGATTACAATCGAATACAGAGTTGTTGTGATCCCGCAGCATGTTAGGATAATAATATCCGGTGCTTAGATTTATATTAACTAACAATATTTGCCTCATTTTAATTGATATTTTATACAAAAATTAAATAACATAATGTTAGAACATTTTAAGCCATCTCTGGAAAGCATTTTTTATTAAAAAATGTTTTATAGAAATTTATTGCACGTTGGAAAAATTACACATTATTTACTATTTACACATTTAAAGCGAAAAAAATTGTGTTCATCCTCGACCTCAACGAAATCTATAAAAAATGTTTTGATAAAAAACTAAGTAATAAATTAAGTTTTTAAACTGTTATTAAATTTAAATGATAATGTTGTATGATGATGTAAACTATGATAATTGCATAAAAAATATACATTAACTAAGTTAAAACATAAGTGGACCATTTTTTACGATTTTCTTGCGGAATTTTCAACTGTACATCACCTTTCCAGCTTCAGTGGCTTACATAGTTATTAAATAAGTCTTTTTTGATGTATAATTCTGCAGAGACCCATTCTACTGCATAAAACAGGAATTATAGAAATTATAATCAATCTGCATTATTTAAAATATCCCATGATTTTACTATATTGAGAGTTATTATCAGATAGCACATTTACTCAATTCGGAATTTCTGTTACTATCCTTGTAAAAATCATACTACTGTTTTTGTGTTCCAACCTATAACCTCATTTTAAGGGAAAAATGTAATATTTGCAGTTTGCAGATCCTCTACAAAATCACAAGGGGAAAATAATATGCTGACTATATACAGCAAAATTGATTCAACAAACACACTTTTAATAAAATATTAATGTTGTTTGAATAATATAGCAAAACAACATATTAAATTAACTTTAAAACTATACTAAGTCTGGACGAAAGTACTTTTTAATCAACAGAAAAAATTGGTTTTAAATTAATTTTAAATTTTTTTTCTTTAATTTATGTAAATTGGCAATTAATTTTTTTCTTTTCTAATTTAGGTTTTTTAAGGATTTTCAAAGTCAAAAAGTCAAAGTAGGTTTAGTAAATATTCGTTAAAGGTAATTTATAAAATTATTTCATTTTATAATATTCATATATGCGGTTTATATTTTACACTAATTGTTTTCTACACATCAATTTTAATATGCCCAGTGGCGGATACAGAGGGTGGGAGCGGGGGGGGGGGTCGGAAGAGTTGCGCCCCACCCCTTTTCCCTTTTGACATATAGGTAAGTAAGAATTGTATGCTTCGGTTCGGTAAAAATTTGGGTTGTCGATAGTTGTCGATAGAATATTAATGTAAGTTGCAGTTTTTAATTCACTCGGTTTGAGCTATTGCACAGGTAACACATCGTTGACTCAGAACTGCTATGTTGTTAAATTTGGTTATGTAAATCATTCTATGAAACACAATATACAGGCTAGAGGATCTTCCTCGTATTTCAGTGTTTTTTTTAAAGGTATTGTAATTCATACAAATATACAATAAAACTAGAGGGTGTGTGTGTAAATGGGGGGGGGGGGGGGGGGGTGGAAACCCGTGTGGG
>JAUZND010089850.1:0-15267 GCA_034780555.1 Coelogynopora nodosa
CCATTAGTTGTTATTGTCATCGTATATTTTTCCATTAGTTGTTCTTGTCATCGTATATTTTTTCATTAGCTGTTCTTTTTAATCGTATATTTTTCATTAGTTGTTCTTTTTCATCGTATATTTTTCATTAGCTGTTCTTTTTCATCGTATATTTTTCCATTAGTTGTTCTTGTGATCGTATATTTTTCCATTAGTTGTTATTGTCATCGTATATTTTTCCATTAGTTGTTCTTGTCATCGTATATTTTTTCATTAGCTGTTCTTGTCATCGTATATTTTTTCATTAGCTGTTCTTTTTCATCGTATATTTTTCATTAGTTGTTCTTGTCATCGTATATTTTTCCATTAGTTGTTCTTGTCATCGTATATTTATCCAATAGTTGTTATTGTCATCGTATATTTTTCCATTAGTTGTTCTTGTCATCGTATATTATTCCATTAGTTGTTCTTGTCATCATATATTTGTACATTAGTTGTTCTTGTCATCGTATATTTTTCCATTAGTTGTTCTTGTCATCATATATTTGTACATTAGTTGTTCTTGTCATCGTATATTTTTCCAATAGTTGTTATTGACATCGTATATTTTTCCATTAGTTGTTCTTGTCATCGTATATTTTTTCATTAGTTGTTCTTGTCATCGTATATTTTTCCATTGCTATTCTTGAATACTTGATTTCGCATTTATTTTAAAAGCATATAAACAGTAAAATTAACTTTAATCGTATACCTTGAAATGAATACACAATAAATTGATAACAAATACTACATATACTTGAATAATATCAATAACTTCCATTACATTACATTACACTAATCACTTTTTTCAATTATATAAAACAACAATCAATAAATGGGGTAGATAGATAGATATTAGATTAACACACAACTATGAATACAATAACTATAACTAATAATTCCAATCTTTCAATATGTATTTCATCTAAAATAAGTAATATTTTTAAAAGTATAAAGCACCAATTCAACTAATACATATTTCCATGATCTTAAAATACAATCGATCAAAATATCAAAAATATAAAAATATATTATCCGAAGATCATAAGTATGAATAATTCACTCTTAACGTTTCACGATGAATTATATAATATAAAAGAATATAGATATTTGTTTAGTTACATATAAAAGTTATATTTATATATATTTGTATATCTCTCATATTCTCTTTAATAAAACTTAATTAAAACCAATTCACAAAATATTTATTTACAAGACAAAATATTCTAAAAAACATTTTCTAATTTTTTTTAATAGAAATACCAATAATATAAAAATCAGATATTTCAAAACTTATTCAAAATGTTTCTGTCTAACTTATATACATTTTTAATACTATATTATAGTGAGGGCGTAACATGTCCGTCGTACTATATAAATTAAACATAATTAAGGTTACGCATTATATAAGTAGATATATCTATTATATATATATATAAATATAAGTATCCTAGATATATATTTTCAAAATTGCGTACACTGACTGAATAACAAAATATAATAGTTTTTAAGTATTTTAGTATTTATAAGTATACTTTATAAAAGCAATTTTGTTATTTGTGTTTTATTATTTTTGTATTTCAGTATTTTAAAGGTATTTCACCATTACTTATATTTAAAACATTTATGAAAAAAAGTAAATAAACTTTTTCAATTATAAATTATTTTAAGCGGTTAATAATTGACAGTATGTGTTTTCATTTAATAAATTACATGCATTTTAATTCATCTCGACAATGGTTGCTTCAATGATACCGCTTATCTATAAGGACGAAGTTGAAAAATATAAACCTAATTATACTTAAATATTATAATTTCTAAATTTTTTAACGGCTATATTAATTTTGACAGGAATTACAAATATAGAAGTCGTGATTCCCTATGGGGGAGTGGAGGTGTAATAATCTGTATTCAATTCAATCGTTTAAATAATTTAACATTATCACATTTTGACATTGAATGTTTGGTTAATGGTTTCCTGATGTTATTTTATAAATGTTTAAAAGTTGATATTTAATATTTTACATCGTGAAACAAATGTGACAAAGTAAATAATTTCCTCATAATATATCATTTTTATTTCACATTTTTCTCAACGATATTTAATTATAGAGGACGTTGACATGTACTGCTAGCCGAATAAAACTAACGTAGTTCCTATTTTTAACTTAAAATGTGAAACAATTTTAGTCTCAAAAATGTCCATATTCGCATAATTCTCGGTCGAGCAACGACCATATATGTTGACTAAGATGACGTAACTGTTTTTTTAATATTTCACTTTCAATTTTGAAATTATTTACATCATTATCAAATTGTAGTTTTCGTCGTTATAATCATGTAAAATTATGAAACTAATATTTATTTTAGATACATCAGACAATAAACCAGAATAACTTTATAACATTAAATTTATTAATTCTTTTCATCGTTTTAATAATTTTTACCCATTTTTGAAAATTTACTACAGATTAAGGATGGATGTACGAAGATTTGTACCAACATTAATGTGACAACAAAATAGTGAACTATAGACTAATGAAATTATTTCAACAAAACGCTTCATTATATATATTTACACAATCTTTATATAAAATATTGAAGTCTTTTATACATTTTGTTTAGTTGATTTGTAAAATCTAATTAAGAAGATACATTTTTCTGAAATTTTTTCAGAAGTCACAATTTTTAAAAGTCTGGTGAATGATTATATATAATTTTTATTTGATTTAACATTGGACAATTTCTTTTTAAATAGAAGCAAACAATCGTTTAGACACCACACAGAAATAGATAATATTCCAGGTTGAATGCTACAATTGTCAGTAAAATTCATCATACGTTTTAGGAAATATTTTAAACATGTTTGTAAATGTCAATACTATTGGGTAACATTCAAAAACGACACATATGACATTTTAAACAGTAAATGTTAATTAAATATGAACTCTTTCTAAAATACAATTTTAGATACACTATTTATTTATGAATAAAATTAAAACTAAAATAAACAAGGCAAATCTGTGCGTTGTGCTAATGTCTCATATTTTCATAATATAATTTTTTTATCATCTTTAACTTATATATTTATAGATTTATAAAGAAACATAAAGATAAATTAATTCCACAAAATGATTGGCAATGTCAATTACTTCTACTGCAAACCGAATTTTACATAATGAAAACTACACCCTTTTAGAGATATAACAAAAACTATATAAATAGTTAAACAAAAATTTGTACCAGTGTTTTGAACTAAAAATATTATGAAAAAATGTATACAAAATTAACCATATCATATGACATAGTCGACTTTTTACATTAAACTGTTACATTACTTTGAATACATTTGTAATCCAAATTATTGTGTTTAAGTGAAGGGACCGACTATTTTATTAAAATACGTACATTAGACCGAATGCTTTTCATTCTAGATACATCTAATAACAAATATTGTGTCAAACATATTTTTCTGAAGGCTAAATATACTCTATCAAATACAATACAATACATATACTTATTTATTATAATACTAACTTATATATATAATACTCTTGTAAACAGTCATATTTTTGTTAAAATATATGTCCTGAAAGTATCACTGAAATAATTGACAGAAAAATATTGGCTATGAACGGTAAAAGATCTTCCTGTAGTTTTATTGTTGTCGCTATTATTTCTTTAATCAAACAACACGAACATTAAGCTATGTTTTCCTGGTGAAGATTTTTTGTTTAGTGTAAACATGTTTTGATTTTTTAAAATATATATTATATATATATATGCAATTTAATATTATAAGATAAAATAAATATATTTAAGTAACAAAAATGATATAATTGTATTTGAAATTGCTTTGTATTATTTTGAAACAATTTTCCAGTATGTCATAAACTATGTACTAAGCGATAATAGTTTTAAAACTTTTCCTTTCCTTTCGTTTCCTTAAAACACTTATCCTTAAAAATACTACTGAAACGAATAAATAGCCCAACACTTACATTGTTTTATGTTAGTAAAAATTATAATTTGGATACCATAATTAAAATTCCCTTCTCTATTACATACTTTATAACACAATACTTTGGTGTAGATTACACTTATATATTTTACACTCTGTTGTGGATACACATTTGCATTATATGCACTACAAAAGGATAACAAACATGACTTCTGATCCCGCATTAAATTCTTTTTCATTCCATCGAAATAATAATAGATCTACAAAAGCTTGACTGTATAGATCTTTCGGAACATGGTTAGTCAGGGAGGGAAGTAGGGGGTGGACCCATTTAATATTCTATCTCTAGTCTACCGGAGAAGCCATAACGATGTATCAACATGTGATGGTTTATAAATAATTGTTTTAATGCTTTCATTTAAGAGAACAAGAGAAAACCTCGAAATACAAAATGAATGTGAAGCAGTATGAACGTCGTATGATTTGTCGTATGTACCAGGTCAACTTTTATATATAATATAATATAAAACGTGTAGGTGCACACCTGCTGTTTTTCACAATATAATTTATTAAAACAATAAAATACATCGAACTAGATTGAGCATTAGTCAAGGACATGATAAAATGAAAACCAATATAACAGTGGTACCATAAATTGTTACTTATATTATAAAATAAATTGACTGATTTAAAGCTCAGCAAGCATGAGATAAAATGTGTTTAGTGAATTAAATATTTTCGAGTATAAAATATAGTAAAAATGAAGTTTGTAGTATAAAATATAGTAAATGACGTGATACACCATACATACTGAGTGATCTGCGACTTTGGGGGAAAGTCAAATAATAACTAATATTTATAGTTACTTATAGGGTCCTCTTCTAAGCAGACAATGAATTTAGCATCGTTATATATAGTTAAAATTATATAATTTTTTCCGCTAGAGAACATAATAATTGCCACCATAACAGGCACGTTCCCATTTATACACGCAGCATTTCGATTAGAAATATTAATATGATATATATACTATTCTAGTGAATTCAATGCGTGAATATTTATTCATTGAAATTCAATCTTATATTATATATTATACTAGACGACTATACTGATATAAGTTTACTATATAAGTATTGAACGATGCTAAGATAAGATGTTTCGATGTTGAATAAATATAGGCTACAAGATTTAGTTCCATTAATTCACTATGGTACTTCTCAATTTTAGCAGCATTTCTAATTTCCAGATAAGCGGATTGGTCAATGAAACAGAATTACTGGAACCCTAATAATAAACCAATTATCAAATGAAATTTACCAAATCAATTATTGTTTATTGTTTGAAACATTTGTCAATACGTAGTTTAGGTCATATTTTTTGGACATATTTTGAAATTTTATGGTTATAAAGACAAACTAATTAGATACGATGATAGACACAAAACTCATCTATCCATATTGTCCGCTACGTGGACTTCGTTACTGGATTAATTATCCGTTCAAGAACTCTACAATGCTACATTTTAATAAATTAGAGGCGCACCGAAGAATATTTAAAGGAGAGGGGCACAGTTTGGTCTTGAGGCGCACGTAAACATATTATATAAAGCGACACATCAGATAATAAGGAATAATGAGATTAAATATCTTATATTCGAAAAGTAAGTTGCTATTCTTTAGAATATGTGATATTGGAGATAGGTATATAGTCAAGTTTCAATTTACAACGAAATATCTCTATAATTTATGGAATTTAATACTTTAAATATTATCCATAAGCCTATTTATTTCCCACTTATAAACGAATTTTCGACTACAATAACAATTCAGGCGAAATTCACCAAAAGGTATCCATTCATCATTTTAAATGATTTTTTAATCGTTGAGGTGACTTTTATCATATTTTAAATCGGTTATACATGTTTTAAAAAAGTTGGTAATATTTCTAAATGTTTCTTCACCTTTAGTTTTGTTCTACCTTTCCAAATTGATGTGTTTTTAAGTGCCCTGATAAAATATCAGGATATAATTCCAGTAAAAACGAAAATGTTTTGTAAACTGGAATTATACCCGTTAAAACTTATATCCTTGAAGAGTATTAATAGATGTTTAAAAAGCAAAACTGAGTACTATTTAATAATTATAAGCTAAAAAGAATTAAAATAATATTTTCATCAAGTTTAAATATGTTGAAATTGTAAAGTATCCTTACATTATAGTAATCCAATTTATTGCTGATGTGTGTTCATTGCTAACTAATTACGATAACAAATACTTTTTTCAAATAAAAAAATACGTTATACTCTGCAAAATTTGACTTTTTCTTTATATAATATAAGACAAATTGTATTATTATACTTATCCTGAAAGAAAAAGAAAAAGATAACTGTTTATTAAAAGTTAGATTAATTTTTTTAACTAAGTAGTATTAAACGACACATTTTAGAGAAAAAACTGAAAGAAAATAACAAAAGATTTTCGTTTAAAAATGTAAGAATTGTTTAAAGCTGATAAAAATAGTATTATAAATTTAAATATAAAATTTTAGTAACTTTTAAATATAAAAGTATTATAAATTTTAAAAATCTGTAAACACCATTTGCATAATTACAGAAAAAAGTTTGAGACAATTTTTAATAGCAAAACACTAAATCACTCAATTTCAAGGGCGAAATTGCGAAATGCAGTATGTTTGCGGTGTATCCACCGGAACAATTATCCACTAGAAACTTGTTGATCCTCTCAAATAACTGATCATAGAAAGATAATTTAATAAAAATGACAGAAAAAAGACGCACTAGGGCATATTACGGTTTTATAAAATGCCTTGAGTTAATTTCATAATATAGAGAGCAGCCGCTCTACTATCGTCTATATATTCTATACATTGTAAAGTTAAATTTATTGGCGCACACACGCTCTCTGTGGTATACAGTGACTTTCCAATGAATTTCCAACTAATAAGGTTGATTAATAGTATGTCATGTCTGGCTGGCGAATTTACAAACTTATAATCTATTCACTTTAGGAAATCTAAACCAAATCACTGTTTATACTATTTTGATTATGATTAATATACGTTTCTTTGAACCGTGTAATTTGAAAAAGAGTTCCCGGCGCATATTGCCATTTTATAATATATATTGATGAAATAAAAGAGTAGAAACCGGTCTAAAAAATTTAATATTGTGTTACATGCGTTCGTTTTTTATAACTGATAATATAAACAATATATTATAATTAGTAGTTATGAAAGAAAGCAAGTCAAAGTGTTAATTGACAATTTTAACCTTGTTCAAAACAATGCAAGCGTATTTAATTACTTCCGGTGTAAATATAAACATTTACTTTCGTTTATATCAGAAATGGTTTCCACGCCTTTTCCGTTTTTTTTTCAAATTTCGGTAGGTTGCCTAATATTTTTCAATTAAGTGTTTACAAAAAAGTTAATCTTTACCAGACAGATATTCAGATGAGATGAAAAATAAAGTTATAATGAATGAAAGAGGTGCATGTAACTAAGTTCCTATCTTCATGTTGACGTTAATAAATAAAATAAATCTTAGTGGCAAATTATAATTATTAAATGCAAATAAAAAAACCACCTAGGAGGACAAATTATGTTCTCAAAATAATTCCTTTTAAGCTCTCCATCTTGTCAGAAAACCAGTTTAAAGAAGCTGCGAATGTATGTTGGCACCTATATTTTATTGTTATTTTATAAATCAATTTATGCTATCTAAAGTTAATTTCAACGAATTGCAATAATCAATTACTAACAACACGACTGATCTGCAGCAGAAAATCTCAGTGAAAATCAGACGTCTTAGAAAATCAAGGACACTTGAGAGCTCTGCAGATCTGGTCTCATAGTCATGATGCAGATCTGGTCATGCGCATTTGTTTCATAATACGTTGAAAATCACCAGTCCCGAACAATTAAATGATTGTATTTGATAATCAATTGAAAAAATATAGGCGAATAGTCGCTGTATTTCAATAATATACTGCATAAAATATTTTAACTATAACGTTTAATCTCAAATACCAGCTGGGTCACACGGGTAGCACATGACACAGTTTATAATAAATTATAGAAACTGAAAATCCAATACTCACGGAAAACTGAGGAAGCCTAAAAATAAGTCACATAAGGTTTGGTGTCTTGTTTGTTAAATCGTACGTTAACAATTATATCTCAAATAAGTAGTAATGTTTAAAATGTCACATATATAAATACACATGCGCTTCAAATATGTGAAAATGGTCAAACTTACAAAAAAGTCGATTACATTCATTTAATGGTTACGTAAATATGTTATCGACATTGAATCTGAGTATATAACGGATACATTACCGAATAATGTATCTGAGACAGAATTGATTAAAGAATAGAATTAAGCTAATCGACGAAAACAACGTTTCAAAAATAAATACAAAATTATAATAATTAGTGAAAATAACAATAATTTATTAATTCTATGTTATTATCTGCAACTATTGCATGCTATATATCCATATTATGATGTTAAATATAAATATTAAAATGATGTGCATTAAGCAGTACTAACTATAACATAATTCATGTGTTTAGAAAAAATAATATTTTAAAATAATATACAAAAATGTAAGACTAGCTATTGTCTAGATATTGTTTGAAATAAAATATCTTAGTCGAATAGGCATAAGCATCGTATCTGAGAAAGGAATAGATTGATAGCAGCGTCCGATACTTCGATGAATTGTGAAAAATCAAAAATACTGATTTTAATTTTATATATAAAAAATTAAGTGTACCGGGTATAAAATACGCATTCATCGACAACAATGTACTTATAAAAGATAACAATTTTTATCAGAAAATTAAAAAGTCTAGATCGCGTACAATTCCAATTAGGGAAAGTAGGACGGACATGATAAACTGAATAGAATACCACCGAGACGCCCTTTGGCCTTGTCCAGGTTGAATACCCCTGTGAACGTGAAATAACTGTAAAATTGGATTTCATAAATTTAAAACTTCCAGCAGATAACAAAACAGTGGGTTAGTATGTCAAAAACACACACAAGTATAACACACCTATACACACACACCTATAGCGTGAAGTTCAGGCTGCATTTAATAATATTTCAAAAAATGCTATTAAATGTGAACATTTCTATATAGATTAAACTTATCATATCATTTAATTTATAAAATATACTTAACATTATTCATTTGTTCCCTTAAGGGAAATAGTATACATTTATATAGCATTCTAATTTGTTGAAATGTCTGTTTCAACTAAGGTTGCTTATCGCTTACAAAGGCTTATTGAAAATAATACACAGTGGGTATTTGAAACAAATTCCAATCTCATTCTTTTTTTTTGGAGGAATCAGTTGTCTTATAATTATTGCGTCATTCTTCGGATCTATTCGAGGTTTGCTGCCGATGAAAGGTTTCATAGATGGAAGAAGATCACATGAACATATTGCCCCATATCAGTCAGAACTTAGATATACACAATAAGAACAAATTGCTACGTGTTGTTTATGTTGACGTCGACGTAGTCGTAGTCGTTCCTATTAACTTTCTCACAGGTTCACTTTCTTCTGCAATTCATCCAACAATGCTATTATTTAATTTCGAGGTATTGTCTTTTTGAGTAAAATTGATAACTTTTTTATTCAACCTCAAGAGTATTGGCTATAACTATATTGCACAGACAATCACACTGTTTAATATATAATAATTAAAACTTTATTTTGTAAATATATTGGTGTATTTTATTACACAAAATAAAAATATACATTAAGAATTAATTTAATAGAAAGTCGAATTACTCTGCATATTGAAATAAAGATTACAAGATAATATGAAAATACCGTATATATAATATACTGAAATCAAACGCATTAAATTATTCAGGCGAAATGTTTTAATACGTACGTCATATGTACGTCATATGTACGTCATACATACGTCATACGTACGTTCAAACTACTGAAATAGTATTTTTGTTTCCCATTTTAAATCTATAAACGACAAAATAAATAATGTTAAAATCAAACATATTAAAGAAAAAATTTTAAAACTTTTAAAATCTACATCATTTTTTTAATGCTTGCAATTAAAATTTGTTAGATTATTATACTGATTATCTTAGAAATTGAAATACCTTACAATTCAAAACTCAGATGATAATAATAATAATAACAAAAAACGCATTTTTATGCTCAGTTGAAGACATAAAGTATTTTAAGTATAAATTATTTGTAGAAGTCACCCTGAAGGAGGCAAATGTAGTCGAATAATAAGTAGATCTGATAGACTAGTGTTCCAGAAAATTATACATTTGCATTAGAAAGTTATCTAACAACTTATAGCACAACAATAATTGTTAAATTCGTTTATATTTAATTATTAAGAACTACATTTGTAATTAAAATAATAGACATTGTGCTAATTTACTGTAATAAGTTTACCACAACTTACCTGATTATTTATGCAATTATTTTCACAATAAAGGTTGTTTTCAACATGCATGTTATTTATTTTAGCTATATATAGGCCTAATTCTACATTCCCCCTTAAATTGATAGCGAAAATGCCACAAGATAGAAAATATTTGCTGGACAACCGGTTCTTAACAATTTGAAATAATTATAGTTACAGAAATAATTAATAAATTTTATGGATTTTAATTTACTAAAGTTAACTTACTGGTGATATCGATTCATCTTAAAAACTGGTCCAGATGTTTCTGGAATTTATTATATATAATCCAGTTTATAATTTATAAACTATTTATAAAATGAATGATAAAATAATTGATGGGTGGTTTTGATGGCTCACTCTTTATTAAAATATTCCATTTTGGAATTATTTCATAATAGCGAGCACAGAGCACCGAACAATGCTAATTCAAATTCGAGAGAATATGTTACGTCAGAATATGAACTTCTTAATAATCAATATATAATTACGTAAAAAATGATGTAATTTTATCAATTTCTAATGTAAATTGTAAAATATTAATGTTAAATTCATATTAAAATTATAATCATTTTGTCAATAAAATACGCAATATGAGTTTTTTTTCTATCCTCGGAATAATTTTTTCTATTACAAAGATATAATAAATATATTATAGTATTAAGACTTTTTTTAATTGTGGACAAGATAGGAGCATAAAAATTTGACAAAAAAACACAATGAAACATTTGGTGTTACACATTGAGACATATTTTAAGAACAGTGAAAAAATGGACAATTTTGAAACTGGCGTGCAAATAAATTACCACTAAAAATTTTTTATAATTAAAAATTCTTTATTATATAACTTACCATCTTGGGGGGGTCGGTTTACTGATTCGCACAGCAACTTGGTGTAGTCAGGGTTGGTAACGTTGAGCGGAGCAACAAGTTTGACCTCAAGGGGAGCACCGTCAATCACAGGCATGGTGGAGCATTCAGTTGTGCAAGGATGTTGAATGGCGTCAAGGACTGGAATGTTTTAATGATCAACTTACAATAAAAATACACACACACACAGTAACGAAGCTTTCAATTAAATACAGACTTTCTAATTCAATTCGGCAAGTTGTAAAGTTATCAATTCTCAACCACTCTTTAAAAAGACAGAAAATCTAGATGGCGCTTTTCCTGAGCCAATTATAGGAAGACCCAATCAAAGGAAAGCAATATTTTCTGGTAAAAATAGGCGATCAAAACATCCGTAAAAATCAGGTTATTAAACGGCACTATACGTATAGGCTTATGGAGAACCTGAGGTAACTATACTTGATTATAATGATATTCTCTCATGCAATGAGCCGCTAGTCAAATCTACCCCTAATATAATCGTTATGCCGCAAATAACAAATATTTGATTGATTTATAAATTGTGTCACCAGTTTTAAGAAAAAATGTTGATCAATAATGAAATTCGGGCTGATTATAGAAAGTTAGTGTCAACAAGATAAACATACTATGATAATATACTGACGTCAAAATACATATGTATATAGTAATGCAAATATTAAGATAAATAAAAAGCAATTAACAATTTAAATAAGCATAATTGAAGTATGTATTTTATTAGAGTACGGCTAAAATGCTACTATTAAAAATAGATAACATTTCGATAAAAGTGAGTTCGATGTTTGTGATTAATATGCAAAATTATAGATTTTTCTGTCCCGCTGTTCTTTAGAAAACATGACTCTATAAATGTGTTATAGATATCCAGACTAATTAGCAGTTCAATAATGTCCCATAAAAATACTGATAGGCCCTACCAACATCTTCTTACAGTTTTTTGTTGTTGTAAAGAATTACGAAACTTATAAATCATTATAAAACCGAAATTGTTGATAATATAATTTCCCTTTACGTGGCGGGAGTTAATATTTATGGCTATAAAACAATAGTAACTAGCTTTCCTCAGTCCAACAACTAACATAGATGCGAAAGTTGTCCTAATACCTCGGCAGTGGGAAATTATAAATCACTTATTGAAAGAATGCTGTTATAAACCTTCTCAATCATGTTTACTGTTAAACGGGGAAAGCCACGGGTATATATTATTCTTCTTCTTTCGAACTATCATTTCAAAGTGGTCTACATTCAATGCATGTATGTAGCAATCCAGATGGATACTTTGTAGTACAAGAATGTCGTCTGACAACTGTTTTCAGGAGAGCTGTCTGTGGCTGAGTGGTAAACCATCTCTTACTTCTATCCTGAAGGTAGATTTCGATTTTCGGTGTGTACTACTGGACTTAGTAAATTGAGAGCGCCGCTAAATAGAATTACTCATTGTTTGTATAGATATTCAATTAGTTATTTATTGGTCTTATTATAACAATTTATGTTAACTTAACTAAAAATGAAATGTAAAACTGAACTAGGTAGATGTTTTCGCTTGTTATAAACATATAAACTTCCATGCGTAATATAAAAAAAAAAATTTTAAACAATTCACTTATATAACGTTAATGAAATAAATTGATCAGATAATAATCAGACTTATAACCAAAATATCATTTTAAAATACGTTACAATAAATAGCGCTTGTAGCTATTATCGCACATTAGTTAGCACCTACTTTCAAATTTCTCTTTAACTATATGTAAGTATTCGTTAACCCTCTAACGATTACCAAAAAATCACGTTGTATACCACTGGGGTATATTATACCCCAACATCAATTTGCAATAAGTGTGCACAACAATAAGTGTGTACTTTATATGTATGTTAAATAAAAGCATGCGTAAAATACTTATCGATGACAAAGTGCACTGTGATTGGTTGGTTTTATTGTTTTTCGTATATGAAAATAGTATTTTCCTACGGTGTACATAACTTTCTTTATAGGATAGGTAATTCCATTGAACTATAAGTAGTTAAAGTGCAATGGGTAACTCAACGATGCAGATTTATGTAGTCATTTATTGATAATATTTCAATATGAATATACCTAAATCGGCAGCAGCGCAACAAGCAATCAATGTATTATATAATGTAAATTCATTGGAAAGTGTAAGATTCCAAAGGTGAAAAATAGAGATTCAACCAGTGAAATAACTGATGAGGGAAATATCGCAATAGTGATTATGAAAATTCTGACGATGATGGAAATCTAGTGAATAATCTGGTAAATGAAATTTACCCAGATGCTAATCGTTGTATTGCTCCAAATGGTGATATTTAGCAACGTCGACCAATCGTGCCTCTTGTAGGACAAGTTCAAGCCCATAACGTGATCAGAGAGCAGCAAGGACCTTCGGCTGCTGTGGCAAATGTATGTGGTAACAGTGAGAGGGATGCATTTACTGTCTTTTTAATGCGGAGATTATTCGAAAGTTAGTTACATATAAAAACTTAGAAGGACGACGTCAAATGCGTGAATTATGGAATATTAAAACTATATAAGCTATGAAAACCTATGAAGTTTTTATAAGATATGTAGATACATATAGCTTTATGAGCTGTCTGCATTTGCATAAATAAATTTATTATTCGATACCCAAACTTGATATTTGCACTCCTAATAGTCATGATAATTCCAATAGTCTCCAGAATAATATATTACATATTCAGCTTATACAATATATAACACGAATCTGTGTATATCCTCATAATGCTGTCAATAATAGATCTCAGGTATAATATACCCCTATGGTATACAACGTGACTCGTTTATGAATATGAAATTAGACCCATTTAGACTCCCAAAATAATTAAAAAATGATATAAAACAAAATGAGATTATATGTTAGGAATTCTCATAAAATGTCAGTGCTCTAAGTTTCATAGTTTGTTCGTAATATGATTTTGAAGTGTTTGTTGGGTCTATAAAGTGTTAATAAAAAGTAATTTATACAAGCAGTCTGAAATTTGTACAGTAAATGCCTGAAATTCAATAAGCTTCCCAATAGTGTATAACAAATTTAATAACAAAAAATTGAATACTAATTAATATATACAAAATATAAAAAATTATATTCTTGTTTTTATTAAATATTTTTTGAAAAAAACGCCAAATATACTAACAAACAAATGCCAATGGATAATACAATCGTGATTCAATCGATATTTTAACATTCGTATTTATTGAAAAACTAAGTTTTGTATTATATATCGAAGCTTTTTTTTGAAGACTGCTATAATATATTATATAGAAGCCCATGTGAAAGTTTAAATCTAAACAAATTGATCAAAATTTTTATAAATGTTTTTAAAACACGTATTTAAAATGTTCTTATTAAATCGATAGTTATAAAGTTCCATATAGGGCAAGTGGGGTAATACCGCTCGAGGGGTAATACTGCTCAACGTTGTTTTGGCTAATCAAAAGGCTTTTAGAGTTTATCAATAAGATTGAAATTATCGAACGAACCATACAATGTTGTTTTAGTATGGTGAAATTAATTTAGTTCCGTTTTTTATTTGTAGTGTGCATTTCACTGATAAGTGCTACATCGATATAAAATAAATAAGCCTACACTATTTGTTGACAATTTCTATTCTAAGAATTACATTGTTTGCTACTAATTCTTGTAGTACTTTTATTGCCCAATATAATTGCTGTTAATATCAGCGAGAGTTGGACAGTTGCATATTTATATTATAGTCGCTTATATAGGGCAGTTGTCCTTTGAAGATGACCTAACCGCTGTCTTATGGTGTATTTGGCTATCTTCTGTCTTTGCAGCATTGGCCAAGTAGGGGAAGACGTGGTAATAACGCCCACTTGGTAATAACGCCCACCTCAATTTCTCTTAATCTATGGCTAGCACTGC
>JAUZND010089861.1:0-15265 GCA_034780555.1 Coelogynopora nodosa
TTTTTTCTAGAGTAAGAAGTTCTTACTTCTTGCTTATACTTTTTACTTCTTCCTTTTTACTTTTTTTATTCATCAGATTAAGAGCAAGTTCTTGTAAAATTGAAAGGAAGAAGTACTTACTTCTTTTATTCATCCCGCCCCCTGTACACAATAATTTACCATTACTTGAGTGGATGGACATCCATGTCATAATTAATAACCTTGTTTAACTAAATTATTTAATTTGTTATGTATATACCTATACATAATTTTAACTTTAGTGTAGACCCTGGCTTTAAAATAAAAATAGCTTATCTAACATTTACCTGAAATTAAATCTCGAATATTATTTCTATAGTTTTACTATATATGGAAAGTATAACAAAAAATAATTTTATTTCAATTAATATCAGAATCTTACTATTAAAATATTAACTGAAACAATTTTAATAGGTTGGCATGTACGCTATATCTTATACAAATGTTGTCCAGATTGAAAGCAAATTCTGCATTATATTATAATAGACACTATGTTGTGGGGAAAATCTATCTTATTGTTGCAATGCATATAACATTTTAGTAAAAATTCCTTATTTGACATATTTTTTCATATAGGTTTGGCATGCTTATTAAAATGCAATAAAATAGATAAAAGC
The DNA here is from genome assembly GCA_034780555.1 of Coelogynopora nodosa. Classification (NCBI taxonomy): domain Eukaryota; kingdom Metazoa; phylum Platyhelminthes; order Proseriata; family Coelogynoporidae; genus Coelogynopora; species Coelogynopora nodosa. The sequence goes on from JAUZND010089861.1 coordinate 636, forward strand.
AACAGTCCATGTAGCATTAACTTTAAAATTAAATAAAAATATCAATAATTATTTAAATTAGATTAAGAAATCTACAAAATTGTATTTTTATAATGATTAATTTTATACAATTTGGTCTATTCATCCATATGGTATTTTTATTGAGAATTATTTCACAATTTAAAAATGATCACATTCTATTTAATTCCTCAACACCATCACAAAACAAATAAAAATTATTTTTTTAAAGAATCAGAAATTATCAAACCAACTATTAAATAAGAATGAAAAATTTGTAATAATATTGAGTGAAATATATGTGATATGGAGTGTATGCCCACGATCGATATGCAATACACTTAATCAACAACAAAAAAACAGTATACTTACACAAAATATCCTTTGTCTTTTACATTCAAGCAAAAATATAGATTTTTCTTTTTATTATATTATTTGTTTCAGCTTTATTATGTGATTTCTGCTTAGCTTTAAACTGGTATTATAACTATGTTTAATTTCATAATAGGTAGGAATCTATATAGAATATTCTAAATTTTTATTGGACTCAGTACATTATGACTTTAATTAAATCAGTTTGCTCCCTGATCCTTCTGCGAAATTGTTCTAGTCAACATGTAATACAGATTACATAATTTTACAAAGTAAGCTCAACAAGATTTGCATAGACAGCCCGACTAATAGATTAGTATTTTTTACTAATAAATCATGCTGCATTTATTTAATTAATTTTTATTTTTTGGATGTGTTTAAGAAAAGTGCGTCATTTTGGTGTAATGAAGCATAATAAGTAAGGTTTTGATCATGGCTGTATATTCAGTAGGCTACCTGTTAAGTTTAGTAAATGTAGTCATGGTAGGCCTACTGTTAGAGTTTGATTTGTTGGTCAACCCGATCAGCATTAAATCAACATTTAAAATATATTCATTGTTTGTACATAACAAATGTGACTGAGAATTCTATTAAATACAGTAAAATAATTAACAATTATAATTGACCATTTGTGACAAATTAATAAGAATTGATTCCAGTAAAATTGTTCATTGAGGTGTCTTTGACCCTGATTCGCCTCTTTCAATAACTAGGTCAACCAATCAAAACAGTGTCTAAGTCAAATTGAGTTAGCGCCGCAGTATCGCCTCCGTGGTTACAGAGAAAAGACGAGAACATCTATTGTCATGGAAACAGCCGACATGATGACGACCACGAGGTCGTCCCCGCCAGCTCATACAATCCTGTCTCTCCCCTCCTCCTCCTCCTCATCCGCTCATAACACACCCTCGGCTCCCCCAGGAGTGGGAGACATTCAGAGAAAACCCTCCCTAAATGGCGCCAAGGCCTCCCCATCTGACGGTGGCGGCGGTGCGGGTAAAGTGGCACCCAAAAGATCTGCCAGCTTACAGAATCGGTTTGGCCTACCGAGCCTACTGGACCGGTTTACAAGAGGTACAGATATGGTTGGGAGTTTTTAGGTTTTTTGTTGACTACATTCAAGGTACTTGTGGCGAAGACGACGCCAACAGTAAGTCGATATATGGATTGAAATGAACGTTTCGTATTAGTTTCAATCTTCTTAATCCTGTTTATTTTTAGATGACATGAAAAATTTGCAAAATTTTAGTGTTTTAAATAGTCTACCATTACGTATGCAATGTGCTAATATCACATTTATTTTTTAATGTTATACTATGTCTACTGCTAAAAGTACACAATTTGCATGCATTTATTTAATATTTGAAATACTGTATGCGTTTTATTCACCTACTAAATTAAGTTACGCTTGTTCGCAAAGTGAGTCTAATATGTAATTCGTTTAGATTAGTTAAAGAACATTAGATTTCGTAATGTAACTATGAATGAACCCCACCCGACATTTTCCTACTATCTTACTTCGCTAATTGTTATCAATGAATTCGTTACAGTTTAGTAAGTGTTGCTAGACAGACTGTTATTTTGTTTGAAAATAATACCGCTTTTTAAGGCAACACTCTTATTTTAACAATTTCTTTAATATTATATAATTAACTGTGTTCCATTGTATGTAGGAAATACCATTCAACTGTGAACATCTTACTGAGTAGCATATCTCAAGCATCATCTATAAAATATGTCTTCACTTTATTCCCTATACGAGGAAGCCATTCATTTCATAGTTCCATTTTTCGCAGCTCCTGCCACTGGTAATAGATTAACTACATTAAATTGCTTCTTTTAATAACTTTTGCATTTCGTTTGTTTTAAATTAATTTATGTAAGCTTTTTAAATATTTTATTCGGTAAATAAACTACAGACATTCGGAATGCTTCCATTTTTGTAATAATTAAAAAAATTTGTTTGTTTTGATATTGATTTTCTTTGATAACTATGATGTTAATCCTTTAATGATTTTATTATATAATACATTTAATTATTGTAAATCATGTTTTCCTGAAACTAAATGGAGTTAGCAAAAGGTTTTCCAAGACAGTTAACAATATATTTTTAACATAAAAGAAATTTTACAGAAATAATATGGTTTGATTAAACTTCTCAATAGCTCAGACTGTGAAATGAGGTACAAATGCTACCAAGTTTAACAGCATTACTTTATAATTAAAAACTTAGTATTAGCAGCTTCGTCTCGTTTCCTATTTAGCAGTAGCTGGTCGCAGTAAAAACCTCTGTTCGTTTACCGTAATTGTCAAATATATTTATTTAAAAAAGCTACTAGACCGCGAGTAGAGAAAATATGTTTAAATTTCATATGATTATAAAAGACACGACGAAGTAAATATGATTTTGTTTCCGTTCAAAACAAGTCTAATGCATTGTGTATACAAACTATATTTTAGTTCCGAACATTTATACCTCAGTCGTGAACTAAGCTTAGGTGACTTACTATGTGTTGACTTACGTGGCATGTATTATTGTATGCTGTATGCATTAAAGTAATACATTTTCACCAGTACATTATACTGTGCAGGCTGAGTGCAATTTTATTTACACATATATAATATATATATAATATATGGTCAGTGGTGCTATAATCATAATTGTGTGCTAGGCAAGGTATGTATACATTGTATATATAGTCCTACGGTGTTACATCGTATTTTGGTTATGTGTGGCTAAATAACTAGTTTAAAATCACATGTGCTGACTATAAAACTTCAATTTAATGTTATAGAATAAAATGTATATTATAATAGTAGCGCAGTCTTATCGTGAATATTAAAGCCGGATTTTCTACCTATTGGTGCAGTGGTGTTCGGTATTTCTGTAGAATAAACTTAGTTTGTAGTAAACATCGAAAAGTACTGTTGTTAGATTATGCTTTATACAACGAACAAACTAACTTATATTTCATGGAGGGGAATGCTAGTGTTGAACTAACTGCAATAATGTCAATTTAGCTACGTTTTTACGTTATAATTACTAAAAAAAAAAATTCAAAATATGTGTGGCCTATAATATACAACGTTAAACGGATAACAAGATATTATGCTTAATTTATTTGTCCTTGTCAAACAGGATGTAGATTGGCCTATATTATATATATTGTAGTTAACATTTCGTAACGTAACGAATGGTGGGATAACGCTATGTATCCTGAGCAGCAATTTCATAGAGACTGATGGATTTTAATGAAATTACACACAAAATGTATTCATGACATTTGTAATTTAACAATCAATCAGATAGGGAGTATCCCTTGCTACCTGTTGCCTCAATAGTCCCCTTTTGACGACTGAGAATATAGATAGATAGCCCATTATGTACGTCCTTGTCTATCAACTCATTAATTATTTACGGTATTATTTTAACTCTATATTTGTGTTAAAGCGATTTGCTCTATATTATAGCTATCGACAACCGTTTGGAAAGGAAGAACAAACATGGTGCATATTTAGAAATTGAGGATAACGTTGTCGTCATAACTTTTAACAAAGTCAATAGACATAAACTAAAATAATGCATTATTTCGCCTAAATGGTCTGACCGTGTTATTAGTTATTATTTATTTATAGCCTATTTGGTATTATGTACCAATGCTAAGTTGATCATTCTAAAATGTATAAAGATTGTCACTCTAACCTATAGGCTACACAAATGTTAAGCCTAATAAGTGGTTGTTCATATCTGACAGCTGAACTATGTATTATAATCAATTTAGAGTTGTATTTATTTCGCATTTTAATTAAAATGTTTGCACGGATAGCTTTCCTATAATATACGATAGTAAAATAAGTATTCTACAAGTTTGTATTGATCCCAGTGTAAATAATAAAGCATTAAGCATTGATTAATAGAAAACTTGTAAGCAACTTTGTCTCAATGAAGATATTATGACGCACGAATATTTCAAAATTAACCATTGTAATTTGTAAAATTTGTATGATTTTAATATTTATGATAATAACACCACGTATAATATTGATTTCTAAAATCAAACACAGCAATCAATCTCTTTTATATAATATTATTAATTTATAATATAGTTAATAAAATTACCAATTGATTTATGTATACTAACTATATTGACAATTATCTAGGAGGGCTCTCATAGCTGTGTCTATGTTATTGGAAGAAATTTGAAATCAACAAGCCATGATGTTATCTATAAGAAATGATAGAGTAGACAGGTTATTTGCACTACCTACAGGTTTATTTGAGGTCTTATATCGCTATATACATATTGTTTGTTTTACCAATGTTTTTTGTTAGAGATAATTGTGTATTATGTATTGATTATTTTAAATATCAAATTTACGTGATGTTGAGATAAGTATAAGATAATTTATGAATTTTAAGGTGTTGTGTTTTTAAATCTTGAAAGCCGGCCGAAGGCTTGAAGGATTTAAGTATAATAACACACTAAAATTCATAGATTACCTCATTTAACCTCATTATCCATACTAATTTTCAAATAACTCCCGGAAAATGTAATGGTTTAAGTATACTATTTTGAATATTCCGGGATGTAAACTCTAAACCCTAAAATTCATAGTTTATCTTATAAGTATTTTGTATAAATCATATAATTTAATTTTAAATAACTCCTGATAATGGATACAAAGTATGGGACCACACCAAACGAAAAATTTCAGATATCAGTGGTACTTTGCAAGACCCTTTAGCTATATGTGCTCAATGTAAAAGACGATACAATATAACTAGTTAGAAAAAAAGAGAGCTCTGTTTAATCAATTCAAACGTAATTGAATTAAAAAAAAGAAGAAAAAACTTGCTTCAATAATGTATTTGAAATCTTTCATTTATTGTGACTTTTTCTTCTTATTAGTTCAGTCACGTTTGAGTTAAACCGCTCTATTTTGCTTACTGCTTATTTTGTATCAATGGATTTTGATCTTCACCATGTTTATGCAAATCTGCTCTTATATTTAACACCAGCTAGCTCTAGTAGACCCTGTAAAGTACTTCTGCTTTTAGACATTTTTCTTTGGTATGGTTTGCTGATGAGTCCTAATAATGACGAAACGGCGCTGTACAGATCTCACTGCCGGTGAATATGCTTCAGTATGTTTCATGTATTGTGACTTTTGATTTTTTTATATAATATATTTTTAACATTGCTATAACAGACCATTAACGTCGGCGATTGGTCTTATTTATTATTAGTCTTTTATTGTTATTGATGTATATGAACTTTTTTCTATTGAATTTAAGATAATATAAGTCATATATATATATTTATGTTGTATAATATTTAAGCGGATTGTGTTTTCAATTCTGTGCAAACAAGCGGATCGATAAGTATCCCTCTATGAATCCTCCCGCGCAGGTCGCATGAGTTCCCGCGCACAACCCACTACGTCAGCAGTCCCTGTGGCTGTCACCATGTCACGTCGTGACCACAATCTCAGCTACTCCCTGCGCAGCAGTGACCGTCCCTCCTCGCTCTCCACCCCGCCAACTTCCGCCTCCCCCCCTCCCCCTTCGCTAGGGGGGGATGCAACAACAACATCACCGCACCACCCGCTCGCCAGTCGGGCCCAATGGTCCTCCCCGCCTTCGATCCCCCCGCCCTGCTTCTGTCGGCTGACGGCGTCGGCGGCTACTCCGAAGGGGGGGAGGGAGTCGGTCGCTGACGTCAACGACAACAACAACCCGCAACACCGTGAATGCGACATCTGTTTCTCCCCGCTTCACTTTGTCCGCGATGGAACGGCGGTCGACAGCTTCCCGCCGATACCCGACTCGCAGGCGATGTGCTACTCCTACGCCTGCGGACACACGGCCTGCATGTCCTGTTGGCGGGCCTATGTCGTCTCGCTGATTGAGAACTATCAGATGGTGTGGATGAGTTGTCTGGCCTGTCGGGAGGAGTTGAATTTCGCGGATGTCGCGCATATCCTCTCGACGGTGGCAGACGAGGAGGTGGCGAAGCGGCTGTTGCTGCGCTATGATAACTTCCTGCTCTACCGGGCGCTGGCTTTGGAGCCGGATTTGCGCTGGTGTCCTACAGGAGGCTGCGGGTGAGATATTTATGTAAATGTATCTGTTGTGGAGGGACGAGGCATAATTATAAATAAAGAGGGAGTAGAAATATTTGTATAGTATGGGAGGTTGTCGAACTAGTGCCGGCAAGGATATTGTAATTTTTGGTTTGGGAATTAAATCAACATCGAAATACATTTGAAATAACTAGTTATTATTTCCAAAATTTAACAACATTTTTTATTCTATTGAATAGAAATTATTACTTTGTACGTTGTTAATAATTTTATTTCGGTATATGCTTTTTTCAAGAGTTAATCGAGATAATATCCTAGTGGTCAAATACGATACATTTAACCAGTGTTACGAGTGAAAATATTATATGTTTTATCGACTGAATTTACTCATTACTATTATTTGACTCTAAAGTTGACCACGCGATAAAGCTATTGGCTAATAATATCTCCTACTAATTTGTTCTCTATGAAGCGAGCAGGGTGTCTTTCTCAAAGGGGGTAGACAAAGGAAAATATTGTTTTTTTAATTATGTTTCGATTATAATTGTTCGTTGAGTTTTATTATAGATTGTCTTTGACAGTTACTTGATATCGAGTTGATAATTGTAGGTAATAAATAGTATAAAGAATATTATTATAGAAGAATAGATATATCTACTTTACAATGGAATTATTAGGGAAATTACCATTATTTGGAAAAATAGGAAAATCGCTTAGCTAAATGTCTCTTTTCAAAAAAGATACCTTTATTAAATATAGGAGTGCCACATTGATTTTAGGCTCACACTATAGCATGCCCAATCAGGGCTGTCCACCATATGTGATTTTACCATTTCTCCATTGTCATGTAAACTTTGGTATTTACAAATAAGAATAACTTAATATTTAATCAATTAATTAAATAATCAATTACGCCAGAGTAATTAGCAAACAACCATCATTTGATAATAAACAGCTTACACCACGACAGTACAAATTTCAATCATTTGAGTGGCAGTCAAGCTTTCTAGATCGAGGTCATCCTTCCATACTATTAAACAAATTAATGTATGTCAGTGTATTTTTTTAAAATGCGGTTTAAGGAATATATCTATATACATTATGTCTTCATAATGTAATATTAAGATTTAAGGCATGCTATTTAAAAAGTTTTTTATTAATATACATTGAAACTTGTTAACCATTTTGATATTATACTTTATTTGATTAAACAACATTTTGATATTAAACCATTAATATTAAACCATTAATTAAATTAATTAATTAAACCATTTTGATATTATACTTTATTTGATTAAACAACATTTAATTAATTAATGACATTGAATTAATTATAAATTCTCAAAATTCAATTTTACAATCAATTAATTTTAACTACCGTATACACCTCAGATTAGATATTCCTGACAAACTGGTAAAAAATTGCTTAACTTTGCATTTTATGGTCAGAATTCTTACATGTTTGTTTACTTTTTAAATGAATAGTTCATTTTGTTTTTCTCTGGATGCACAATACAGGAAGTGGAGTGAATGCATATTAGATTGCTAAATAATTGTCGCGAGCTGAAATGCATTTTGTAGCGACACTATAAAATTCGGCGGAAAGCTTTTTGGTTGTGTATTAAGAAGGAATACCATTCCATGTCTTGCTCCCGTTCTGTTATAAGTGATATGAATTGTATATAGTATATGTGTGTACTGTGTATTATTATTGTGATGCTGAATAATTACTTTGTAGCTCTACGTGAGCGAAACTGACTTGACAATTTTGATGTAGCTCTTACCTCAGTAATGTCAGTAATGCAGTAAATTTACAAACTCACTTTAAGTTCAGTTATGGTAGAACACAATTACATAAGAAGTAAACATGATAAGTACAAAAAAGGAAGAAAATTAATAAATTCAAAGGAATGTTGCAACATTGACTTATATATTTATCCACCAACCAGAATTCATCTACCATGAAACTATGATAGACCTAATATTCCTGCTGGAAACATGACATGCAGAATTCGAAGGAACGAAAGACACACCCAGCTGGAGACTTCAATAATTATAATTAATCAATGTAAACTTTTCAGAAGAGAACTTTTAGCTGGTGGCTTTTTTAGTTATTCTGTTGTGTAACTTGCGAGATTCTCATCTGTCTGTTTAAATTGATTTTACACGTTATTAACCGTCACAGAAGACATAATATTATGAAACAGGTGTTGATTAGACAAACGATTATTATTTAGTTATTCCACATTTAGTAATAGTATAGTATCAAGTGTGTATGAAGGTAACTGTTTGCTTCAATTATACCAGTTGTGTCATCGTTATAATTAGGTGTGTAGTCCATTGCTACCTTTTGTCCTTATTTTAAGAATGTTTCTTACTGTACTTTGTTTGTTTATATTACAAAATTTGGATTTTGTCGAATTATATTTTGGAATTTGCTAAACATTACCTTTTCTTTATGGGCCTATACAGCATTCTACAAATTTCCTTCACTTGTCCTTTATTTAGATAAATTCTGCAAAATAAGATGATTATATCGTACATCAAATTGTTGAGAAACGAGTAAAATTGTTAACTGAAATGAAATGCAACCAATCAAAAAATGGACGCCAATTTTGTTTATCAGATAAATTATATTATTTTGGCTTAATAACTTAGTAATGTGATCTAGCTACATTATATAATTATGTGGCCTATACTACTTCAAATTTACTGTTATTATATATGTTAAGAGGGTAGAATTGCGTTGTTAGAATGCTTGAATTTAATCCGATGCATTATGGATTGTAATCTGCTAGATTCCTTACAGTACTACTCCCGTCCCGACAACCTTCATCCTTGTTTGTTTTCCTGCTTTTAGTCGGAGGTTAGTTACGGTGTGTGGGACACAGATTGTTGGGCTAGAAGTAAATGACCACGCATTTTGTTTTATTATGTTGTTGTATAATTGTATAAAAGGTTTGTTTCATGCTTTCGTTTGTTTATGACGATGTAAAATACACGATGTTTGTAAAAGAGGGACAGACAATCCTTTTGTGTTGTGCGTTTTATGAAATTGAATGATAATTTTATTTGTTTAGTTGAATATGATAGGATGTCTATACATCATTGTTCCATTTATTTTCGCTATGATTTAGATAAATGCCGTGTAAAGAATTACACACTATTATTATGATATTCTAGTTTAGAGGTTTCTAGTTATCAACTTCCTAACTGCCTCTCTTTGATATAAACAGTTTCATATATCTATACGAAACATAGACGATTGAGTTTTAATTATCATCAAATTTTATTTTAAATTGTTATGAAGTTACTAAATAAACCATAAAGTTATTCTGCTATTGTCGTTAAAAAAAAGGGTCCAAATTATGTATTAACGGGGTTGCATGGGTATATGGAAATCACTGCTGCATGCACAGATTTGTTTCAAGTGCAGTATAATTTGACCCTGGCTCCACTACTTATAAGCACAAGGTTTTTCGAATTCCTTGTTTAACTCACAAAATGTTAGATGAAGGTTTCTATGACATGGAAACTCTTATTTGCGTAAATGTCCCTAAAATTCATTGAAACTCCTTGAAAATGTATTAATATATTATATATTGCGTTATTGATTATATATTTTTTAAATATTTGTTATAATATAAATAACTTCATGTGATTTTCCATATATTAGTAATCTTCCTAAACTATTCCATTTCTATTACTCTCAAGTTGGTTTCTACCTTGGTTTAGAATAATCTACTGTTATTATAACTAAACTATAATCTGAATAATGGTTTTTAATTGCTTTATTTAATATTATACTGTATACCATTTGAAAATCTTCTTCAATTTCATCGATAAAATAACTCGTTTGTGAGAGAGAATACTACAAGCATTTAATGAAGAATTATAACGCTGTGTGCACTGGTTTCACCGATTTGCGATTAGTTTGAACCCATAATTGTCATATTCTTAATTATTCTATATATACAAGCAATTTATATTAGTTATAATACCTACTAATAATAATATGTCAAATGTTCTTATTGTATAATATGAACCACGACATAATTGTTGGTAGGTGGCTAGTTACATTTAGCTTCTTACAACTTGTGCCATTTCCTGACTATATATATATGAATTTAGTTCGACACTATAATATTTAATAATACTTAAATATAATTGTATGCCATAATATATTACATGAATAATCCGAGGACTTTATCTTTAAGCTATCTTTTTACCTTTGTTCACAGGCACTTGACTGTATTATCACATACAGTATTGTCAACTGTAAGCGTTTAGACTTAAATAAAATCGGTCCTACAGCACACCCTATCTAACTATACTGATTAATGTAGCAACTTTTGGAGTTTTCTTTTTAATCACTACGTAAAGTGCTAGAATGCGCTGAAAGATTGATTAAGTATGTCAACTACCATTCCTGAACCATTTGCGGAAGTTGAATATTGAACAGTCCCATATTACTTATTCTAAATTGAGATTTTTTTAAATGTATGATAGAAACGAGTTTTATAATAAAAACAAGGAGGACTTCATCAAATTACCTGGAACATATTTGATCGAGGGAATAAATTAACGGCATAAGTAACGCTACATGATAATGTTAAACATTTTTTAAATAAAATTAATCCCATTTGTCGCAGATTATCATAAAAAATAGTTTTTCCAAAAGTTTTTCTGATGTTTTATCATTAACATGTATGTATTAACTAACTATAGGTAAATAGTTCATTTAATAACTTTATCATAGATGGGAATCTTCCGGAAAATTCCGGAATTCTGAGATTTTTAGATGAAAAAATAGAATTGAATTCTTTTATGAAAAATGCAATAAAATGTGTGGGTGAAAGGGGGTTGGGGGACTGTACTATAATATATCTTTGTCTTAGTTACTTTTAATCTACATTTGAATTACAAAATGGCGTCTTAGACATGTCTAAATTGTCTTTAAAAAACTCAAAATATTTTCGGGGGGCTTAGCCCCCCTAACCAGGGGCTCTGCCTAATTTGTTTACTATTGATTACTAATACTATTTGTTTAATTATAATAACACTATAAATTATTATATTAAGCATATACAAATATATTATCATTATGTTCATCCTAATTTATATGCCAAACAATTTTATTAATAATAATGAATAATATATTTTTTATAAATAAATTCTTCTATTTAATACTAAATTTAATATGGTTAATATTATTTTTATATAATTTGGTATTATGGATAAATATTAAGAGTATATAAGTGAAATACTTTATCTCAGATTATGATATTTATGATTTAGTAATCTAAAAAAACACAATCTAATCAATCCTATATTTATAAACAAGATAATAGCATACTAATTATTGTATAAATTATTTGTATTTTTATAAATTGTACAATACATATGTACTATTTTATAATGATAGAAATCTATATAAATCTACTTTCCATTCTGAAGACAACAAAGTCTTTCTTTCTGCCCATCAATCAAAATCAAATATACTGTTGCCATTCTAAATATGAGTTTGGTAAGGCCAACAATGATAATAAAAAATAGAAGCGAAATATTTTAATATTTTATACCTAAACTATACTTGGAGTAGATAGAATGTTCATCAGTGACCACTTCTGCCATTAATGGATATATATATTCTCTTCTGAAAAAGTTATATTTATTTAAGTCTTAAATGGCAACTGTTACAGATGTATTTGGCTAAATAGTTGAATTCTATGAAAGAGCAATGCCCACTCTCAGTCTGTTTGATCTGTTTTCCTTTTGTAGATCTTCCATCTGTGGAAAGTATTCTGCTGAGAAACAAGTAAATGTAATTCATGCAATTATTTGCCTACATAATATGTCATTAAACATGTGATATATCCAACATGCTTATCTATTTATACTGTTGTAACATAATTATATTTCATATAGAGATTCTTTTGTGTCATTTTTATTGCTGACATTTATAATCAATTCGTTTTACTACGCTTTAATTACATAAGGTAGCTGTCCACATAAATATCTTGAAATTTGTGTAAAACATTGTATGTATTGTAAAGTTTATATTAATGTGCAAATTTGCAATTTTATTTGTAATAAATGAATATGATTTGGATCTTATTATTTATTTTGTTACAAAACACATTCTTAGTATTTAAGATTCACATATAAGAAATACTATTGTTATAATAAAATAAACAAAGTTATATAATTGTTTAGTTTTCAAAGTAATTAATAATATTATTGGTAATATGTCCTACAACACAACTTTACTTCTTAATAATATTATATTGAATATTTACTGAGGTTATAATAAAAGTAGTTTATGTATTGAAGTATTTCGAAATATTTTTGATTTGAAACTTTAATAAAACTAATAATTGTCGATTTTTTAAAGTTATATTTAGAGTATAAATCAGTAGATACTTTGTATTTTTATAATCTATTTAAAATTGATAACACTTTTTGTGGCATGCTCCACCTTAATCAATTGGCATTGGACATTAGTTCACATCAACTTATAACTGCACACCTTATAGATACTATTTGATTTATTTTGTAACAAATTTACAGTTGTAATAGTTGTTTTTCATTATTTATTTTACAATAAAAAATGGAATAAATAATATTTGTATTTTTGTTATAATTTCGAATAATATTTTTAATGATCACAAATAATATTTTGATTATGGTCTATACATATGTGTTTATATTTTCCTATACAATAGCGAAATGTTTATTATCCTAACTAACACACTTTGTAGCTTAATATTTGAATATTATAAAGTAAAACAAATATATTTGTATAAAAACTTGACAACTCTTTGATTAAAATTTTTTGTTAATTTTTTGAATCATAGAATAATTAATTCTTAAATAGTTAAATTAATTTGTGAGCATATTTATTGACAATTATTTGTAATAGTAGATTATTGATCACTGATATAGATTATTATAACTTAGTCTCTGTCAATATATTTATATGTAGACATCCTTTTGTGACAATTACATATTTTTTGTAATGATGGATTACATCGTAGAGCATTGAATGCCTGTTCCAAAACCTGAGTTTCATAACCATTTTTTTTCATGAGATAATTACATATTTGGTTGGGTTTTTATTAATATTTTCAAAATATTTCATGTCTTCACATTTTTAAGAAAACTGTACTGTTATTATAACAGTATAAATGGGAAAATGTTGATAAAAGTTGGGAAAAAGTCGGGAATTTTTTTGTGACGAAATATTTTTTTTTAGAATGCCGTGATCTAGTAGAAAAAAGTGTGCATGTTTTCCAAATATGTCAGGAAGTAATCTTGGAAACACAATTTTCGAAAATGTTTAGAAATGCTTTTAGGGTTTTCACGTATGTTCTTTTAGAATCCAAGAACGTGAAGGCACTCGAGATGACTTCATGGCTGAAGTGTTTCGTCAGGATCCAGTTTCTCCAGATCTTGAGGTTAGAAATAATATTTAAAAACTACGATATTTCTGAAATGGAGAATTATCTTGACTTAGAGAATTCCAACCATCTCAAATTTGAAACCCAAATCGACCTTGGCTTTTCTGCAACGAAAACAGTAGCAGCGCTGGTTGCAAAACAGCAACTGTCCAAAAGGCAAATTGTTCAACTGCGGAAGGAGACCCGAGATTTTCTGAAGGCGGTAATTGCAAAAATCAAGACCAAATCTCCTCTTTGCTACAGCATCTGCCGCAGCCTTGCATGCTTGACACATAGTTCGATCCTGTCTGATTCGGAAAACACAGCAGACAAACATATAACGTCAATGTTGAAATCACTGAATGACTCACACTGGGTGGAAGAGGACAAATGTGATACCATCAAACGTCAGTTCATCGAGTTTCGACAGGAGATGAAATCAAGTCCATCTGAGATGCAGGTACTACAGCAGTTTTCGCCGGAAAAAACCGCCTGGACACATTTTTCTCCGACCGTCTCGATAACAACCGAGACAAGAAGGAGCTGTGGGATGTGCTACGAAAAGTTCTGGTTCTTTCACATGGTCAGGCAACTATCGAAAGAAGCTTTTCAGTCAACAAAGAGGTGATCTGCACAAACCTGTCTGCCAAATCTCTCATAGCAAAGAGATCCATCATCAACTACGTCAACAAAGTTGGAGGCATCCTGAATGTCCCAATTACACGAGGTCTTTTAACT
>JAUZND010089872.1:0-20247 GCA_034780555.1 Coelogynopora nodosa
GTACTCTAGTGGGGTGTAGAGTCGATACTTCCACCGGTGAGATATTTGGTACTCTAGTGGGGTGTAGAGTCGATACTTCCACCGGTGAGATATTTGGTACTCTAGTGGGGTGTAGAGTCGATACTCGACTCGCTATTATTTTCCTAAATTGTTTTAACTTATTAAAAGTTTGCATTTTTTGGTGCAAAAACCGTTGCCATTTTGTTAAATATTTGTCATTAATATTTGCAATATTTCAATAGCCCGTGAAAATCTAAATAAAAAATGAGATAATTCATTAATTTTTACTTTATGAACAAAATTTGAACTAAACTATGAAACAAGGAAAAGTATCTATATGTTATATACATCTTAAAATTAATGAAAATAATAAATACGCATAATAAATTAAATTAAGCATAAATATATTATTAATGATTGAGATAATAAAAATAAACAAAATTGTAATAAAAATACATTTTTTGACGAAACTGTGTTCCTCCTTATGGTTCCTCTTTAGCAAACATTTGTTTAACAGCTTTTAGTATCTCTCAATAGCCCGTAGGGAGGGGAGGGGAGGGGTAACCTTTACAAGTTCCTTCCATCTTTCAACATACATATTGTGTGAATCATTTAATTCGTCGGAGCCTCTTTTAAATTATTTAAATCATGTAGAGCATTGTTCCATATAATCCATACCGTCCCTATAAACCACATAATCAATACCGTCCCTATAAACCACATAATCAATACCGTCCCTATAAACCACATAATCCATACCGTCCCTATAAACCACACAATCCATACCGTCCCTATAAACCACACAATCAATACCGTCCCTATAAACCACATGATCCATGCAGTCCCTATAAACCACACAATCAATACCGTCCCTATAAACCACATGATCCACACAGTCCCTATAAACCACACAATCCATGCAGTCCCTATAAACCACATGATCCATGCAGTCCCTATAAACCACATAATCAATACCGTCCCTATAAACCACATGATCCACGCAGTCCCTATAAACCACACAATCCATACCGTCCCTATAAACCACACAATCCATACCGTCCCTATAAACCGCATGATCCATACCGTCCTATAAACCACATAATCAATACCGTCCCTATAAACCACATGATCTATTCAGTCCCCATAAACCACATAATCAATACCGTCCCTATAAACCACATAATAAATAGCGTCCCTATAAACCACACTATCCATGCAGTCCCTATAAACCACAATCAATACCGTCCCTATATACCACACAATCCATGCAGTCCCTATAAACCACAATCAATACCGTCCCTATATACCACACAATCCACGCAGTCCCTATAAACCACACAATCCATGCAGTCCCTATAAACCACAATCCGCGCACTTCCACCGACACAGGGCGGCAGGGGCCACGTCCAGTTCGTCACCCAGTATCAGCACTCCTCGGGCCAGCGCCGCATCCGCACGACCACAGTCTGCCGCAACTGGCTGGAGTCGAGCGGTCCCTCCACTGGTCCCCCTGCCACCGGCCCTCTGGTCCAGGGCTTTGATCAGGAGGCCTCGACCATCCTGATGGCTCGACTGGCCATGTACCGCGCGGAGTCGAACGCTGGCCAGGAGGGACCGGATGTCCTCCGTTGGCTGGACCGACAGTTGATCCGACTCTGCAATCGATTTGGCGACTTCAGGAAGGATGACGCCGCGTCGTTCCGGTTCCCGGACCAGTTCTCGTTCTATCCGCAGTTCATGTTCCATCTGAGGCGGTCGCCGTTTCTGCAGGTCTTCAATAACAGTCCCGATGAGACGGCCTTTTATCGGTGAGAATGTTGGCTGTGGATTATTGATTTTCCAAAAAGTGAAGTGAAAATCCATATTAGGCAAACATTTCGTAAATAATCAAAACAACGTTGCGAGACTTTTCGAAGTTAATTATTTAATTAATTATAAACTGTTTGTTTATTGCTGGTTTTTCATTTAATTAGTCCTTTCTTAGATTCTTCTTTTCTTTAAAAAAATGTTTGATTTAATTTATTTCTAATCATTGCAAGCATTTTATGGATAACATTGAAGTATCCAATCGCATAGTATTTGATTCTTTTGTGTTGTATGGAGAGGAGAGATTGGCTTCTATTTTATTTACAGGAATTGTGCATTGTTTTCTTTTAAGTTTTCAATAAAATATCGACAGTTTTTGACATAGAAAACATCGATACTTGTTATCATATTTTATCTGTCGGAAACTCAACAAATAAGAAGTGACCAACAAGTGAAAATACTAATTCGTATTAAAATCATACAAGGAAAATTTCCCAAATTTTTGGTCCAGTACCACTGAGACAACTTTATACAGTATATACAACTTTATATCACACGTAACGTGATATTTTATTAGTAATTGACAGAAAATTAGAATTATTACACTTTATACAATTCAATAACTATCGATTTTGAGTTGATTGTTTTTTTGAAATTGTACTTTGTACGTCAACAACAACATAGCAACCAATTCTAATAAAATATATTTAGGTGAATTCACTATAAAACGTTTAGTAAACATACACTTAAAAGTATTAAATGTTTACCATATATTGGGTAAGGTGGAACATAAAAAGCTTTAATTTAAAATATCAATTTGTTTCATTCTTATGCACCAATATTGAGTTGAACGATATTTGTCGGTTTATTTTAAACGAATATACTTGTTTTTTATTTATCTATTATTGTTTTATTTATTAATCTCCAAACAATGTGTTTTACAGTCACATTTTCTCTTTTCCAGTGTTGTGTGGTTTAAAACACAACGTTGACATTTAAATCTTGTTACCATACTTGTTCCATACACACATCAATCAATAATACCAAAAGTGAGGCTTATACAGAGGTGTCTATAGAATAAATGCCACGTGATGTCATCATATAAAACATAGTTCATAAAATACAATATGCCACTATCGATGTGATAGATCGATGATGGTAGTGAGATTGGTTACAGATCGAAGTTTATTGTGTAATACTTATATATGCAGAGTATAATATGTTATGCTGCACTTGCTCTATGTGCTCCATGTATTGTTGGTTATATACAAAGTTCCACTGAAGAACCTTTCTGTAATCCGTTACACGTCACTCTCTCTCTCTCTCTCTCTCTCTCTCGCGGCACAGTTAACAGCTGGAACTCTCCAGGAAGAAGCAGAAGAAGGGAGGTTGTCTAAGGTCATCATGTGCTTCCATTGACTGACGTACACGTATATCAGTCAGTAACTGTTAGTAAACATTGGGTATTGATTACCTTGATCTAGGAGCTAGCGTCTACTTGTTGCACTTGTCCGTAGTTGTGCATTTTGTTTGTTACAAGATGCGTTTTGTGTTTAGCATTCCAGAAACAGTTTGATGGGGCGAAATAATGTATTACACAGTTCACTATTAGTGTCAGCCCCTCTGTGCATTCCCTTTTTGTCGCAAGTTCACTTCAAATTGAACTACATAGCTACTCTCGCACTATTCTACCACATTCTCTTATAAGATTTGTAGTTCTCCACGTATTGTCTCACATTTTATTATTATTTAAATTATATTATTTTTATTGACAAGATCTCTCTCTTAATCTCTCTACACTCTATCTCCCTCTCTCACACTCCCTCTCTATTCCTCTCTGTATTTCTCTTCCGCCACTTTCTCTCTCCTCTCTCTCTCTCTCTCTCTCCACAAAGTTGTTGTGTTATTATCGTCTATGTTTAATTTTGCCCTGATGAAGAAATTATATTGAAAGTTGACTCGGCTATTTCATTAATTTATTTTTTTGTTGTTTATGATATTTTGTGGACCAATTTTTGCCTGAGTCAGTGTCTTGGGAGTGGGATATCATCCCCGCTCTCCTCTATCTCTCTCTCTCTACACACTATCTCTCCTCTCTCGTTTTTTCTATTTTAATACATGATTTCCTTCAATTAATCGAGTTTATTTTTGAATGAATCTTACTTGGACCATCGGGACGTCGGTTAACTCTGACGGTACGAAGTTCTCTCTGTTCGTCTGACTCGCAGGGACGTTCTCGACTCGGATAAAGAGGCCTGTGGATGAGTTCTTTCTCTGTTGACCGTTGGAAGACATTTTCTACACAAATCATTTACCGTACTACTCAATGGGACACAATCTTCAATTCAAGCAAGACATCACCAATAACAACATTCGAGTTTTCGATAAATCTGACATAGTGTTTTAGTTCGGGACGTCAATTTGTATTATTGAACAGCACCTTCTTAGAATAACGTACGAGCATTCATTGAAGCTAAAACACGGTTGTAATCTCTGGCGGTACTTTCTGTTCGCCTGAGACTTAATTTCCGTTCTCGACACGGCGTCAGGGTCACGGTCACGGTCAGGCTCTTATTTTTCTACACGAATGTACTCTATATCTCGAAATAACACAATCATCAATTAAAACGAGTCACCTTTAAATTAATTAATTTTCTTATTTTAACAAATTCCTGATTCTATACGAAGTAACTACATACTTCGAAGTGACGCAATTTTTTCAATTCAAATGGATTCAAATTATTATGGATTGTCATGAACTGTACTAATTTTGTAATATTTATTGTATATAAAGAGAATTATTATATTGTAACTTTACAATTGGCATTGCCCTGATGAAGAATACGAACTCTAAATCGGCAGTTTTGACTTCTTATTTTATTTAAATCGAAATTCTAGAATGTATCATTTTATTTTGACGAAAATTAGACGGTGGACCAGCGCGACATTGAGTGGATATTGTTTCGACAATTTATCTCTCTCTTCCTCCCTCTCTCTATCTCTCTCCACTCTTCTCTATCTATCCCTCTCTCACTCACTAACTCACACACTCTGTAACCCTCTCCCTCTCTCACTCACACTCCCTCTCAGCCACATGATGAGTC
Source organism: Coelogynopora nodosa (assembly GCA_034780555.1). Taxonomy (NCBI): domain Eukaryota; kingdom Metazoa; phylum Platyhelminthes; order Proseriata; family Coelogynoporidae; genus Coelogynopora; species Coelogynopora nodosa. The sequence continues at coordinate 4,911 of JAUZND010089872.1, forward strand.
GAGAGAACTGCTCCAACTCGCTGCTCATGATCCAGCCGGCTCTCACCAGCTTCTCATTGGACGGCAGCGATGAACCGGTCCTCCTCGACAGCAGCAGTATTCAACCGGACAAGATCCTCCTCATGGACTCCTTCTTTCATATCCTTATCTACCACGGAGACACGATCTCCAAGTGGAACAAAGCCGGTTATCAGGTCTGTTACGCTTTCAACCTCCTTTTGTATAATGTATAAAATACAAAGTTTTAAATTAAAAGAATCATCAATAATATTTTATTCTTACTTGCACCAAATTTATTCAAAGTTTTCATAATTTTTATTTATCATTAATATGTAATTGTGGATACTTTTATGCATATATACTTAAAAAAAATTTATTAAAATTTTACTACTACTTAAGCTTAAAGTAGTATATGAATTATTCCCTTGTAATCACTCAATTATTGACAAACATCCAGGACATGCCGGAGTACAGTTACTTCAAGGAACTCCTGGAGCGGCCCAAACAGGAGAGCCAGGAGTTGCTACGCGACAGGTTTCCAATGCCGCGCTACATAGAAACGGAACATGACGGTTCCCAGGCGCGCTTCCTCCTTTCCAAGGTCAACCCCTCTATGACCCACAATAACACCTTCGGATACGGACAGGTGAGAGAGGGGGGAGGGAGGAGTGTGGCGTTTGAGAGGCTAGATTAATAGTTAGAAGTCGTGTTAAATTAGCCGTATAAGCGAGGATGTTCAACAGTAGGGAACACATAGGGAATCTGTACTTGGTATGCGTATCTATGTAGTTTATGTTGGGCAAATGCATATTTGTAATATCTTTTAAAAACAATTAATTTCAATATAATAATATTATTTTACGAAATACTTAGTATTTTATTTCTTTAGTGTAAATATTGATCTGCCTTTTTACATTGTTATCACTTTCGATAAATTCAAATATATTGATTTTTAAACTAATGCAAACATTTCTGGTTATTTATTACAATTATTGATTTATTATAAATAAAACCCATTTTGGCATTATTATTGATTAAATGTTAGTTGTATGCATTATAAACACCATTGTGTTTAAATTTTAAGATTTATTTATAAATCGTTATCAGCAGTCGTACAGTAATGTGTAACAATATTGACTAATATAACGATATATCAACACAGATATTAAATGTCGTTTTCTTTATTATACTTGGTTATTAAACAGGTGCAGAAATTATATTTTTCTTGTTTTCGTTGGTACTTTAAAATTGTCCTACTTTTTACATTTCATCAGTGGTGTGAAGGGATAGTTTAGTGTGACAATTAATAAAGGTCAATGGGTACCGTTTTTGTTTCTGTGGATCATTTAGTGATGTCTAAATTTATCTGGTCGAATGTAGAACCGGTTAAATTATCATTTCATTGAATCTTTCTTCTGCAAAAATAGAACCACTAAATATTGAGACGAAATTTGTCGCTCTCTATACCGATTTATACTCGTACAGTTTGAATCGGTCCAATATATTGTATTTAAGCATATGTTATACTCCCTATATCTAAAGTAAGACTTAATAATTGATATCAAAGTGTTTTTTTGTTGTTCCCAATTGTAGCAAAGCTCGTCTGATGTAAGTATACAGCTTCTTACAACTGTAGCGGTATGTATCACTATGGTAACGCATTGGTTAACAGTAACTGTTTTTATTGTCTAATCTATTTCTATTAACACGCTTGTATTCATCATTTTCTAATACTATGTTGTCCGTACATAGAACTGTTTGCTGCTGCACCTGTTCCGCTGGACTCTCAACAAATGTTCTACTTTCTAGCTCCTCTCAATATTGTATTGTAACTCACTTGCAGTTGACCTTGAAGTATTTCTGCGCACCAAATCCTTGTTGTATTTAATGTCAATATTATTATTAGTCGGCTATATATTCAAGTCTAGAGATAACACGAGGGGTGACCAAATTGGCCCACATGTGTCTGTTTGACCACCAACAGTAATCGTTCTTTAAATGTTCAGTGTATCTTACTTATTCTTTTTAACTTTCGTTTCCAAAAGTATTTTTACAGGATGTACTAAAGAATTAGGCTCAAAATGATCTAAAAATATAATTTTTTACTACATAGGCTTCTAAATGCTCCTGGTACCACTGGGGTAAGGTGCCAAAGACGTAAATGACGATCAAGTGAATTGCTTCAGTAAAAACACTTTCGTTCAAAGTATATTGACTGAACTGTTTAAAATAAAACATATTTATCCTTTATATATAATTATCGCTGAATTGAATTTATATTTTGTCAAAAGATTACAAGTTAAAACCGCATTATTTAATCAAATATGAATAACAAATACTGTTTTTCTGAATAATTTTAACGTTTAATATCTATGTTGAAATAATTTCATAGACGTCTTATTATATTCAATGTTTTATATTATGTGATTTATTATAATATGTTTGTTATATCGTGTTTATGTTGAGTGTTTTTATATTATCTGTCGGGATGCATTTGTATGCTTTGTCTATGATGGTGAATGATGCTTTTATCTGTAGTATATACACTAGCGGGCATTTGTATAACAACTTTACGACTATATTCTTCAAAATTTACATCCGTTTGTTGGTGTTGACAGGTCTCTTTGGGCACCTATATGGCTGGTTTCGAGTCACAGATCCTCAGGAATAAAGTGACAGTTCGTTTTTACTGTTACGGGGATAATATGTCATTATGTCATAATATGTCATTATATCAGAATATGTCATTATATCAGAATATGTCATTATGTCATTATGTCATAATATGTCATTATGTCAGAATATGTCATTATGTCATAATATTTCATTATGTCATAATATGTCATTATGTCATAATATGTCATTATGTCAGAATATGTCATTATGTCAGAATATGTCATTATGTCAGAATATGTCATTATGTCAGAATATGTCATTATGTCATAATATGTCATTATGTCATAATATGTAATTATGTCATAATATGTCATTATATCAGAATATGTCATTATGTCATAACATGTCATTATGTCAGAATATGTAATTATGTCATAATATGTCATTATGTCATCAAATCTTTAACATTACGGCTACATTTAAGAGATGATTTATTCGAATGTATTTTCACCACTTAATCTTTCACATAAGACTAAGTATTGTACTTTATTCTCTTGATTAATGATTAATATGCACCTTTAATATTAAAAAATATCCACTTAGTTATTAAACATTCCACAGATTTTCATCATATGTTTTCATTTGTAAATATAAAGTATTAAATTGGCGATTCAGATTTCTAAATAATATATTAGTTGATAAATAAGTATAGCCCATATTTAATATTTGATCTCTGCGTTCAGAATTCATGTAGTGCTAGCTATAGGTAAGGCCTGCATGCATCACATGAAAAAATTATCTTAGACTACTCTAAGACCTCTCTTTCTCTTCCATGATAATTTCAGGAATCAGAAAGTGCCGTTCTTACTGATGACGTATCGCTTCAGGTGTTCATGGACCATCTCAAGAAGTTGGCAGTTTCTAGCGAAGCCTAAGCCCCACCCCCTCCACCCTCCACCAGTATTCATCCAATCACAAGATACTTATTGTGAAACCATTCCATTGAATGTGCTCTAGTCATATTGTTATGCCTGTCCTCCGCTTATAGCTTCCATCAGTCAATGGAAAGAATGAGTCATCGTTTGTTTGCGTATTGATTTGTGGTTTGACATTGCTTTGCAGATTGATGACTCATTCGTAACTATACTACAATAATATACTGCATTGTTTTGACCCGACAGGAGGTTGTGACTTAAATCCAGAGGAAATCTTAATTCAGGGTCGTCCATGCAAAAGTAGATTAGATAAACAAACAAGATCAATTTGAAGGACTTTAAAAATGTTTAGATTAGATATGAAAACTTAATGAACTAGATTTTAGTAAATCGATAAAAAATAGTCAAACATGTGAAATGAATTGTAGCTCATTTTAATGAAATGATCAACTTTTTCTGTTCTTATTTATAATTTCACATACACTTACTGTTAAAATAAATTATAAAATTGTGTTAAAAATCATCATAATTAACATTTTGCGTTCTTTAAATCACAATTGTTTGTTTATCTTGCCTACTTGTTTTATTGTTGACCTTGAACATTCGATTTTCATTCTTCGGGATTTAAGTCACAACTAGCTTGACAGCATTATGTTCTTCAATGTGCATAATTCACGACAATATAAGTCAATTCAATGCAATTCACTCCGCTTGCCTTGATGCACACTGGGAATAGGTTTATACTCTTTTTCTTGTTTATTATTTCGATTCACAGTCTACGTTATATTAATATATTTATTTTATTGATTTGACTTGACTTGACTTGAGTCTCTTGACTCTATTTGATGCTACAAAATATATCATGACCGACAACTACCGCTTGTCTGACCAGTTCTCCCGTGCAATGCTTCGTGTAGCATCGGGTGATAGAAATAGTCGAAATGTGATTTGCCCCGCTCCTATATAACGGTATCGTATTTGTCAATATTCCCTTTAATTATATGTATATTATTACAAAAGGATTTTTTACAACCGTTCTACTCTTCGTTACTTAATATGGGTGGTTGGTTTCGCTATGTTTAGTAAGGGGGGACATTGCCATATATACAAGTTGTATAGTAATATGATAATAAGAAAGTAAATTGGTATTTATCATTACTGATATGTAGTCTAAATAGTCTTCCATGATGATAACAATTGTAAAATGTAAATGTTTCTTCTTTCCATTTTTAACGAATAATATATTTAATTCTCAACATAACTAAATATCAAAGCTGCATTTAAATAAAGTTAAGTAGTTCAATAATACGGCTGTGTTACGTCAATCAATCAACTATATAAATAGAACAAAATTACTTAGTTCGTACTCTTGAAATATACTTAATATCAGTTGCCAATTGATTCTATTATAGTTAAAAAATAATTTATTAAAACAGTAGTTTTATTATAATTAATATAAATTATATTCAACAAATGAGTACAACTATTTTGTACATGCATAATATACCCCCTAAGTTTACAATCTTTAATTAAATATCAAATTGACTGCATTTTCAGTTTTGGGAAATATTAATATAAATTAGGTATTGATAATTGCTTCTCTAAAATAAGTAAAATTCTTAATAAGTAAATTACGCCATCTACTGTTTTATTAGATTGTGCAGAAAAAATCCAAACATTTTGTCTCATTTTCCTTTGCCACACTTTAAATTTTTTTAAACTTATTCTTAATTATGCATTCATTACATAAAAAAGCCCATAAAATAAACTCATTACATAAAATAACTTATTTTTGAGAAATCACCATTTTTAAAACTTTTATCTATATATATATTAAAAAATAATTTTTGAGACTTATTAATATATCTACACTTTCTACAAACTATATAAACATTGAAAATTACATTTAAAATATAACTGGCCAATTATATATAATATATACAACATCATAATGTTTTAAACATGTAACCCCCTGCATATTGTATTTATATGTTTCATACTTAAATATATACAATATATGCGTATATATATGTATTTACAACAATATATGCTTAACACAAAATATGCCTTATAAATCTATTTGATTATGTGTTATATTATCATACTATACTAAATCAACAAGTGTGATGTTAAGATTTTTTGTTTTTATATATCAACTAACAAACATAATTTTACATCCATTAATTTAGAAGGTTTAAACATGTTTTACATATAAAATGTTATTTACGCTCAATAAATCGAAAAAATCACAGTTGAAAAAATTGAATACTTTCATGGTGTCAAGTTCCATTATTATTATTTATGCAAACAACTTCTGTCGAAATATACAATAATATAAAATGTGTATCATCTGAACTCGTTCAATATTCTATAATTACATAGTTATTTATAGGATTAGTAAATGATCCTTAGTTTCGTAACGATTTTACATATTGCACCTTGGTTACCACATTTGTGTTTTAAATCTATTGTGTAAATACTGATAATAAAATTTAGAAGCGCATTTTATAAAATATTTTGGTGTAACAAATTTTACTGCGGTCTGGACTTGTTGTACAACGTCTACTGAAATAATTTATTAATATTTAGGTAGATATTAATATCAATCTAATTGGAATTATATATATTTGTCATACATACATCATAAAATATTATTCTACATTAAATCTTGTATTTCACAATAGACATAGTATATTATGCAAATTATGTTTATTTAAAACACATTTTTAAATTAATTAAAAATGTATACAGAAACATTCTACTGGCTCCATCAATATTTATTAAATGGAAAAAACATGAAGATAACAAATATTCTGTATAATACATTAACAGAGCTTATGTCAGAGGCATAACATATAGTTCTAAGGGACTATATTGTCTGACAAATATAGTTCTTAGAGTTATATAAATTTAAACTATACTTCAAATTTAAGTTTTAATATTTATAAATATAATTATTAAGTTTTAATTATTTTTGTATCATTTCTAAAAATATATTAATATATTGTATATATATAATATAAATATTTTAAATATTTATTCCATACTGTTTCTTAATACTATAACTACAATATTTTAAAATTTATATCCATTTGTTACTCTGAGACTTATGACTATGTCTATTATACAATTGTTCTATCTAAAAATATTTATTATTTCTATTAATTCAATAACAATTCCATACTTTTGTTTATAAATTATAATAATAACTTTGGTAGATTCATACTTTTTTAATAGGTTGACACCTAAAGAAAAAAGGCAATTATTATTGAATAAAAGGTATTCCTTATATACATAGACCTACATATATAGCAATTAAATAATTTTTAAACATTATTTATTCCTTCTTAAAGGACATTTTATAGACTACAAAGCAGGCCCCTAAGAGCTGTGGATGTTACGGCTATGGCTGCAGCAGTTTTTTCTCCATATTATTTTATTAAATGCATAATATGGTTGCCATCAATCAATCATAGTATGCCAACCTCAATTTAATGTGACTGGCCATTACACTTTTATATTAATTTCTACAGGGCTGCAAAGGACACTTATAAATTAAATGGGAGGTATGTGCTCATAATGCCCTCCCATTGGATCTGCCCCTGATTATTAACTATCCTTAATCACTATAAATAATTTATATAATTTAAAAATTATATTACATTTAATATTTCTTCTAAATTACATTGATTCTTGAAACTCTAATTACTATATCTATAGAAAGTAATATATTATATCTGAATTTTAATAATCTTCAGCGATTAAATAAAAAAATATTAACTTATAATTTATCTTAATTAATAATTTTAAGTTAATTTAAATATAATTATTTATCATTATTAAAATATCACTATTAACCCTTCATACATTGACTTACTTTTGAAGGTTTGCTATGTGGAGGGGGATATGGAAAACCAAACTTTGTATTGTATGATTAAGCTGAAATATGATATACAGATACCCCCTAAAGACTTATCAAGTGATTTTTATTTTCAAAACAATTAATCAATTGGTATAATTGTTATGGCCTTATTACATCATAAACTCCAGTTAGGAAAACTATAGGAAAATAACCATATATGCCATATATTGACCAATAAATGCCATAACTTTTATTCCATACAACCAATTAACTTGATTCTTTTTGCATCTGATTCCCTTATTATTTTTACTATTACTTTTTATTATTTTTACATTATTACTAATTATTAGAATAATTTTATGTTATAGTTTTATTTTTAGAAAACTATAAGTTATGTCTATTATATTATTTTTTAAATAATTATCATGAATAAATTATATTTTTATCATAATTTTCTTTCTTATATGTGTTATATTTATATAAGCTGTATACTTTATTTTTATTATTTTCCATTCTTAATCATTATTAAATACTACCACAAATCAATTTACCTAATGGTGGAATATATAAATACACCATTTCACATTTTATATCATTCATATTTTTATACAATGGAAGACTTGAGTCATGGATTTAGACAAAAAACAAAAGTATAACATTTCAAGATGATTGCCTATTGTTACTTTGGGAGACAATAATTTTGCACCTTTTTTCTGCTCATAAGATATCATAGTTAATTATACCATAAAATGAATAATAATGGTGTAAAGTCACACATTGATAGTGAGGAGGTTATCTAACAAAAGACACAGCTGTTTTAAAATGTTATATTTTTCATTACACAAATTTTAGTAAATCCATTAATAGGAATTTAACAACAGAACAATATTTTACTGGCAAGTAAAAAAATAATTATTAGTTTTGTACATTTATAATTAGTTTTTTAATGTTATTGGTCATTGAATGATACAGCAATTTCATAATTACATCAGTTAAGAAACTCAATCAATTCAATATATTAAAAGATCATCATATGATAGGCAATACTATTTCCCAATAATTTCTAAATAATTGTTAACTCTATTTTATAATTATAAAAAACCTCAAAGCTGTTATCAGTGAGCTAAATTGGAATTTTATATAGTCAGAGATGTACTTCCCTCAATGACTAAACATAATTTGTCTGTAATGCCAATCTCTCGGCAATCAATACACATTCCCTAAATAAAATATGTTTTCGATCATCCAAACCCACCATGGATGACCATCACCTTGAGAAACACACTCAACTAAAGAGACAAAGTGTTTCACATAAAAAAGCAAGTGAAATACCACTCCTCTATCAACAACAGGGTGATAACACTGATAAAGGAAGCCAAATATTACCTGATCAACAATTCTTTAAATGCACAAAAAGAGTTGTTAGTTAAAATAATTAATCCATCTCTACCAAATGTTTCTCACAAACCTAAATACTGAAATAGCCAGAGTACTCACTGCTCGTCAACTACAATGCATTATTAGCAAGTGTGATAATGACCTTCATTAATGAAAAAGTTTACAAATCACTTACAAAAATTAAAATCAAAAGCCCCGGGCTTTATGATCTTGTAACTTGGTTATTCAAAGAAAATGCCATTGAATTATATCGCCTATCATCAATCACCTTGTGGAAACCGGAAAAGATGCATAATGCTTAAAATACGCGACCGTCATGCCAACAGCGCAATTCAATGACAACAAAATCTCAAACTTCTGAACAATCGTTTGAAATTGGTGAACGGCTCATTCAGAAGAATCATTGAATGGTATTTATTGTTTCTAGCGTGAAAAAAAGAATGTTGAATTCATTACATGACTTGGTGCTGGTATAACATCTGCATTAGCCGAAATAAACCACCAATTTTTGACCACACCAATGAAAAAAACGGAAACATGTGAACTCTTTTAGTCGACTTCTCCAATGAATTCTAGGAAGTGGCTTCCAACATGGTTCTCAACGCGCTAGCGAAATTGGGTGTATCAAAACAGTTGATTTGCATGATAGATGTTTGACTTCTTTTAAAATCGTCACTAATTACTCAGGAACGGAAAGACTCTTTGTGACTGGTCGATCGTCACCAGTAGACCAATGTACCCAAATGTAGTATTCTTGCACCATTTTGTTTTGCCTGCGTCACAGACAGACTCAAAGCCCTGTGCGGTACCACAAACATTAATAAGTATGCCGATGATCTTACTTACAAGCAAACTCTGATCTCATCCGATCTGTTCTGACATATGGGTCTCCATCTTTATGCAATTAATCGCCGTCTAATATGTATTAATCGATAATAAAGAACATTTGGTAATCAATAATAAAGAATAAAGAATAATTGTTGCCCCCAACAAAAAATCAATCTTACAAATTACTCACACAACCTCTATAAAAAGATGACAAACAAGTTGGTCAGAGAAGATCTCATGCAGAACTGTCATTGACTTCATTCTATCCCCTTTTATCAGACCTTAATATTATTATTTTGTTAACGTTTATTTAACTCTTTATAATGTCATCCTCGTACGTTAGTTATATGTTATCAGTATGCTGTGTTATAATAATGAAGCCATTCATATTATTATTCATAAATATCTTTTGAATGTACAATTTGAAAATATGTTAAATTTAGGAAAATGTGTCTGTACTACCTTTATGAATCTAATATTTAATATTAAAAAAAAATTAGTTGAAGAATTCGATATTTTAACAATATGTAATCAGTATATATATAATACGTTTCATGTAAATTTTCTTTTTCTTTTAAAGATTATTTCATTTTTAATTATCTCCATTGATTGGAATATTTCTGGTTCTCATTGAACCAAAATGTACATAATATTATAGTTATTAATATAATTTAAATATTAATGTGACATATACCTTACTCCACAAATGGTTTATGCTGTATAGATACATCTATATAGGCTATAGTAAATATTCTAACAAACCGGCAATCAAAGTTTATTTTATAACCCTTCAACAATTATTGCAAAGTGATAAATTATTAACAATTTTTAATTCTTGGTACTATTTTCGGGTTGCAACGTATCAATTACGAAACCATCTTAATTTTTTGCTAAAATGCTTCGATTCGTTTCTAAATGAATTATATGCATTTAGTAATTTTACCCACCAAACCGTGGATGCATTGCTTCATACAGCTTCCCCATATGTATTTAAAAAAAGTTAAATCCAATAGATAGTCACTAATTTTGTATTATATACTTTATATATTGTATATATATAAACTTGACATGGAAATAATCTTAATGGTGACATCATCTCATCTGAATCCAATGAACTCTGAATAAAGCATTCTCTAGTGAAAATTACACTTACAGCCATGACAAATATCAATAATTACAAATTACAAAAAGCCTTTTCACTGATTGCTAAAATTTATAAGTTATGAATGCATAAACATAGGACAGTTAATGTGTAAATATAGGAACTTTTTATATTTGTTTTTTACGTTGGCTATGCTTCTGTACATTTTATCGAATGTAAATTATTAGTAAATATGAACTGATCTACCATATACAGATTACAATCAAAATTTTCTTTGATCATCTGTTTATTAAAGCAATGCACTTTCCCCGCTAATTTATACTTTTTATAAAGTTGAGAAAATATAAGATTCCTTATGCTTCACTTTTGTAATCTATACCCTTAAAATATATGTACTTCTGCATCTAGGTTATGATAAGCCACGCTTAATGTGTTCTAATAGGGATTGTATTTTGTTAAGAATGTTATGAGGAAAGTATAATCATAAATAATTCCTTAGAGTATGAACACCAGATATTAATGACTAAATGTGCTCAATGAAAACGTTAAATTTTATTTGTTCTTATGATAGATCTTCTTGATAAACGTCTCCAAAGACACACTTAGAAAAGTATAGAAACTACAATCTTTACCAAATATTTATTTTGGTATATATTGATTTTATGAAATAGATTTACAGAACATCTGAAGTATCAAACAAGTAGCTAAGTGCGTATATAATGTTCTGAACTAAAAATGTATGGAAGGCAACCTATGGCAACTTGACGTTATTGTATGTTGACATAAATGTATTAGTCAATCATTCACGGTATGGTATATAACAAAGAAAAAGCCAAGTCAATGGTACATATCAAATATACCTCAGGGTGATATTTAGACATTATGTATATTATGTTATAGCATTGTTTCCATTAGTCTGACTAATGTTTGTTACTTAGAAAAACGATTGTTACTAAACAACTTTCCTGTTACCATGACATATCATTCGATTGATGACAATTTATGGTTGTAAATATAAACTACTTTTGTTACGCCTTTTATTGGGAGAACTATATTATAAATTAGAATTTCCATTTGTCAAAGTATAATGTGATTGACAATCTCTCAGCTCGGTTAATAGGCTAGCTATGATTAGGTTGACTAATCTAATAATTAGGTAATACTTTTTTTTACAAAAGATTAAAACACAGACAACAATGATATTATTTGTAACATACGAAGATCGCACTGTAAACATTGAAATTCGCGCATGAAAAGGTATTATTATTTTTTAGTTTTTAGTTTTTAATAATAAATGTTTCTTTATTCTGAAATTAATTGGGGCCCGAAATTAAGCGGTCACGAGGCTGCCTTACAATTAAAAATAAACACTATAAAATAAAGTGATTCCTTTTATTTTTATGGAGCACTGCATTCTTGAATATTTTTAAAAGTAAAATATATTTTGCAATGTGGCGAATGATCATTTTACTATATGTTATAGATTTTAATTATATATATATAATAAGATAACTTGTGATTTAGTGATTGAAATAATATGCCAAATATAAGTTGTGTTTCTGCAATAATAATTAAATAAAAACTTTTCCAATTTCTGGATGTCATAATCATTTTTTTGTACAGTGAGTATTTGTTAATTTTATAATAATAAATAATAAATATATTCATAACATCATCTTTGTGTTCTGAATTATATATTTAATATTATTATACTTTGGCACACTTCATCGTAGAGAATAGATATACAATTTAATTTTGACTAAAAATCAAAAATCAAATAACAAACTGTATTTGAATGGTATATTGTATTGATTTTTTATTTTAATTCTGCATTTAGTTGTAAACACAAAATTATAAGGTTAATGTAAGGGTGCAAGTCGTTCAGTCTTTCGTAATAAAAATATTTAAATAATATAAACTGGCTTTTCGCGATTGGCAATTTTAAAAATTAATTTAATTCTGAAATTAACACAATGAATAACATTTTATGATTTGTAAGCCAGTTGCTCTACCGTGAATATAATATGTGATTATAATGTGTTTATAATTGGATTAAAAATATAGAAAAAATACAGAATCTGAACCCAATATTTCGCAACATTTCACATTTCCCGCGCGCTTTGAAGTTTTCAAAATATTAAATAACGTCGTAAAAAACGGTAACTAAACTAAGTAGGCTTTCTACTAACTTATACATTTTTATTGGTTCACTTGACAGCCCCGAACAGAATAGGTATCGATCTGCGAGCTCCTCTCGCCTCCAGCCAATCAGAAGCCAGGACGAGCTAACAATAGCACGTGTTCGTGTGCGAATGCGAGAAGCCGACAGACGCACCAACAGAAGGACATGCAGGCAGTTGGCCCTACACAGGCTGCAGGTGAAAGGACCTTGCGCAGGTCGTCTTCAGCAACCACTATCCAAGCACGCCGACACTCTGACAGCACTGGTGAGACGGGTCGCGATGAAACCGGAGATGCCGTCTCTACTGTCTCGTCCAGGCAGACAGTTGTTGGCCATAGGACGGAGTCAGTAAGTCGAGAACTTTATCGACCCATTTTATGGTTAGAGAAAATCGATATATGTTTTTTTGTTTATTTTTTGTCGATAACTGGTTTAAAAACATTTCCATCCTTTGATAACATTATTTCTTTCTTTATACGAGTATTGATTTTAGTATTGATCTGAGTATTGATGGTAATTTTTTAGCCATTGTTAACAATATAAATAAAATAAAAATTATGTTTTTAACGTCAGTACCTATTTGTTTAATTAATTAAACACTCACGCAGAGAGGGATCAAGGGCCTTGATTCTGGAGCAGTTAGTATTTTTTAAAGAGCTATATATATGTGCTTTTATTGGGATTCGAACACATGACCTCTGGATCGTGAATCGAACCTTACTTGAATAAATTTTTCTTCTGTATTGTCTGCATGAGTTTACGGGAATTATAATTAAGAATACTTACTAGCATTATTAATTGAATTAAAATTTATAAATAAAATAAGTATTGTTTTATCAATCAAATAAAACATTATTAGGATCAGAAATATCTAGTAAGGTTAATTAGTTTTTTAGATTAAGAACTAAATTTGCTTTTCCTGATAATTGTCAATATTCTTGTTTTTAAATCATAAATGGAGAATCCATTGCGTGAACCATTGATAAACCCCATTTTCGTAAAAAAATAATAATAGATATATACTCTTATTAGAAGGTATTTATTTCAGAAATGCGACAGACAAAGTATTACTTATTTATTTAATATATAATTATTATTTATAAGTTTTAATCTGTAAAAAATTAATATAGTATTTATTTGTTTAACCATTCCACTATTACGCTTTTATCCACAGAAGCGTGAATTTTAGCACAGATTTAGATGATCATAGTGTAACCAACAATTGTGAGCCACCGTTTATAAACTTCATCTGGCGTCGTCCTTGACAGGGGGTATGTACCCCCCTGAAATTTTCAGAGGGCCCTCTACGTTATGGGAGGGCCCCTAGCTTCTGAGGGTGTTTTTTTCAAAGTTGGTCTTTTAGTTGTTGTGTACTATTATTCTTGGGACCCCTCAAAAGAAAAACGGGCCCCTAATAAATTATACCCCCCTCAAAAAAAATTCCTGGGTGCGCCCCTGTCTTCTGAAGCTTTTCGTATACGAAATTAAATGAAAGGTACAACATTGACACCGTGCGTTCAAGATAAAGATATGTTAGATAGTGACTCTTTTGCAATAGAGTAACTCTTTACGTATGATCAAAATTGGATATTTTCTCTTCCTTGCTGGGTGTTATTCTTACTCAAACGTGAATACATTTAATATTGCTAAAGGACATCCTTTTTATTTTCTTCTCAGTGACTCTGTATGCCTACGTATATGCTCAACTTTCAAGAGTTATATTATAGACTATGAAATCCTTTCCTTTAAGATATATGACTTAGAGAGCAGTGAGTAAGCATTATTAAAACACAAAAGATAGTTTGACTAAAAGTCCGCCGCCTTACTATATGACTTCCCTGTACAGTCACTTATATTATATAATATTGCCCAACCATAAAAGCTATTGATTTGTGTTGTATATAATATATTACAGCTGAAATTTCTGCTAATACTGTTATAATTCCATAATTATGTATTCAGACGACTTTAAATTGATTAAATTAAATTATTGCTGAAAGACTTTACTTATTCATAAGAAAGTGCAGGTGTTAATTGTCCCTTTTGATTATGTTACTATAACCATAACCATATATATATATATATATATATTTATCTAGGTAGTAAATTATCCATAAATATCTATAATTATTGAAAAAAAACTCCGATATAATTTCTAATTCGATTTGATCGTTACAAATATATGAATTGATCGATTTATTTATTTCACAATATGAACGGAATATTTATGCTTGGAAGTAATGACTTGTTTTAATAATTTCTATTATCCACGCAAGCATTGGTCGGTAGTTGGGTGAGTAATATACACCTTATATAATCAATAACTTATATAATCAATAACTTATATAATCAATAACTTATACAATCAACAACTTATATAATCAATAACTTATATAATCAATAGGTTATATAAT
>JAUZND010089872.1:20347-36739 GCA_034780555.1 Coelogynopora nodosa
CAATAACTTATATAATCAATAACTTATATAATCAATAACTTATATAATCAATAACTTATATAATCAATAACTTATATAATCAATAACTTATATCGTTGAAATAATCAAAATTATCAATAACATTAAACTTCTTTTATCCCGGTTTAATTCAGATCGCCATTTTTGACTGAAGTACTTCCGCCTGTTTTCAATAAAACTCACCCAAGTGAAGTTGCGCTTTATTCAAATATAACAATCTTATTCACCCAATAATACACCTCACTGTAGCTATTGCTATAACAGTGTCTTATCTATAAGGAAATAACAAATACTATTTAAATTGCAATACACATTAAATTTGACTGAATATGGATATCTTAACCACGGAAACATCTGAAAATCACAATAGTTCTGTAATAAATATAAAAATTGATACTAAAGTAATTTTTTTTTTTTTATAGATTGATAGTAGGCCTACCATATTTGCTAATTAACGGAGCATTTGTAGCATTTATTCAATTCTGTTTGAACGCTTTGGATAACAGACTAAATAGTCATTTTTAAATTGTACGCTACACGGTAAGTAAAATAAAGAAGAACATTTGAAGTTGCGTATTTTAATGGTAAATTCATCTCACTACTAATTGTATTGGAGTTTTCAATGTAACTTACTGGGGAAAGGACAATAATAAGAATATACAATAGTTCCCAGCACTCCAAAATAATATGTCCATTGTTCACAATAAATGCAATTTTATGAAGTACGAAAATTAAGACATAAAGGGGTACAAACACCACCAAACTGTGATTTGTTCTATAACTAAGGTACACATAATTGCTTAATACCAAAATATAAATCAATCTATACATCATTATTGTCAGAAATATCTGGCAATAAACATTCAATATGTTTGTATCCATGGTAACCTTTACGCCACATGACGGTTGCGTTTATATAGTGTCATTATTTGATTAAGTCATTATTTGATATCGGAGATATCAACATCCATCAAGCCAGATAACAATATACTCTGTTGAGTAAACTGGGGAGGGAGAATTGCTTCAGTGTCATAAAAAGGGCAATCGTAACCACAACTTGGACTTAAATCGGAAAAATGATGTCTAAAAATTGTTTGAACTGGCAACCCTCTGCGTATTGAAGGCGGACTCGATGTAGAATTATTAATGGAATAACCATACGTATATTAAATTATCAATATTCATATAATTATATAATAATAATTATCATTATCCTTATTTGAACAGTTTTCTAATGTCCCAATCTTGTTTTATTAAACCGGCAATGTTAAAATAAATGATTATTGTAACATTTTGATTTAACTTTATATATTGCTTAAAGGAACGCATATAAATAGCGATTCAACATTTTTTTAAATTTCTTAGATAGACAAACGAAAGAAGCCAAGAATAGAAATACATTCAATCACCAAAATCTAATTAGGCCTATACACACATATGTTACCCCATGAACGATGTTATCTAAAGAAGGCAAACAATACATTTGTTTAACAATTATATAAATTGTGGTTACCAGCACAAACCGTTCTTCAATTATTTCTAATTCATTCACTAAGTTGCGGGCAAAGCTATCTTTTGTTCTGTGATTTACAATTTCAAGTATAGCAAGTTATAATACAAGTATTTACAAGTTCATGACATGAGAATGGGCTTTTTACATTGATTTCTACTCTTGCTATTGCGTTTCTGTGTGAGTGATAATTATGTGATTTCTAACGTGTTAATTCAGTTATATTTAGAATACTTTAACAAAAGTCTCTTACCAATTTGTATAACTTCACGTTTTCTCATCTGCCATATATATACATGTTTGTATACATGCTAACTGTTTGTTCTTAAATACAAAAGTAACATAATATTATTTGAATTTCGCGGAGACATTCCTGAGGAAAATCTGCATAAAATAGTATACTCCCTTCAATAAATATACCTCGGATCATTTGGAATAGTTTAATTTATGATTGAATTATAAGGAGTAAAATAATTGTGTTTTTTAATTGAAAATAATAATGTTTATATAAATAACATTTACACCAAGACACAACAACTATATATATGAAATAACTTTCGAAATAAGACATATTTTGACTAAAAACCTATAATATATCTGAATTACATTATTATCTATCTCTTTGTCTGTGTCTCTCACTCGCACAGACTCTCTCTCTCTCTTCATATATCCACCAATCAGCAGCAACAAACGGCGGGCTCAAAGGACCGAGTCAACAACGTGCGTATCATGAGCATCATCTTCCTTTGCATGATGTCCGTCTATGGTCTCCTCCTCATCACCATCGCAGCCAGCCTTACTGGCCTCCGCTTGTGGACCTGCCCCATACTTAATGTCCCCTATATCCCCATGTGGATCACCATTGCGTCCGGGTTGCTTATGCTACTGTTGAGTCTTATTGGACTCTCCGTAGTGGCGTGCGGGCTGAGTCGCGGCCTCTTCAAACCCTTCACCATCATTCTCGGTTTCTCCTTGGCGGGTTTGGTGGTGGTGTTGGTGTTGAGCGCCAAGTTCGACGCGGATGTTCAAATGGCGGGAAACGACGATCAGTTCCAGGCGCGGATTACGAATCTGTTCGTGGAGGCCAAAAGTGCCGGCCGCAGCCCAGAGGTGCAAGCGTGCTGGGATCTGCTACAGAGTACTTTGGAGTGCTGCGGGGCTCACACCTACTCGGATTGGTGGCTGCTGGGTAGGATATATTGTGGCATGGTTGCTGGGTGGAAGATATTGTGGCATGGTTGCTGGGTGGAAGATATTGTGGCATGGTTGCTGGGTGGAAAATATTGTGGCATGGTTGCTGGGTGGAATATATTGTGGCATGGTTGCTGGGTGGAAGATATTGTGGCATGGTTGCTGGGTGGAGAATATTGTTTCTGGGTGGATTATATTGTTTCTGCATAGATTATATTGTTTCTGGGTGGATTATATTGTTTCTGGGTGGATTATATTGTTTCTGGGTGGATTATATTGTTTCTGGGTGGATTATATTGTTTCTGCGTGGATTATATTGTTTCTGGGTAGAGGATATTGTGGCATGGTTGCTGGGTGGAAGATATATATTTTCATATCATCTATACTATTAGAAACAAATATTGAATTTATGATAATCTGTGTATTATTTATATCATAATACACGCAACTTTGAATCTGACAATTAACATAATTTATTTAAAATTAAAATTCGGTGCATTATTTTCTATGTAATTCATAGTCACAGTTGATGTCACATCGTTGACTAAATGTTATTGATTTTTGATAATCAATACAATGTAGTTTAACTATTCGATGATAAATAAGTACCTACTGATTATACTAATACATAATTGATTACTTGTGTTCAACGAAACAACAATTGCGTATTTATTCATGTATATAACATTGTTTGTGACACTTTAGTAATATTATGTAGAGTCTTTGATCACATTCGAAAACCAAAGATTATGAAAATTTGTGATCTTGTTTGTAATATGGTGGTAACTTTATATTAACATTATGGTAACGGTATGTTATAGTATGAAAATTTCACTTAGTTTCCATCAAATTCAAGAGTCAGTTTTGAAAGTTAACTATTTTTTAATCTATATTATATCTTTACAGAATATTTGCTGAAGACTCATCTATAATTGTATCGTTGACAGGCGACACGAGGGACCCGAACTACCCGGCCAGTGCCAATGACGACCCCTTGGGGAACTTTACAGTCTCCACCACTGTGGACAGCAGTGACAGCCCCGACAACTCGTCATCTCTGGTCGAAGGTGAGGGCGGCGAGGTAGGCGACGCTGGAGGGGGAGCACTTTTCTCCCAGCCCAATCTGCCAAAGTCGTGCCAGTGTCCGGGAAAAATGACCGAAAGCACCGGTCAACCTGGCAGTGTATGCAGGTACACTTCACGTACACTTCACGTACACTTCACGTACACTTCACGTACACTTCACGTACACTTCACGTACTCTTAACGTACACTTCACGTACACTTCACGTACACTTCACGTACACTTCACGTAGACTTCATGTACACTTCACGTACTCTTAACGTACACTTCACGTACACTTCATGTTGACTTCACGTACACTTCACGTACACTTCACGTACACTTCACGTACACTTCACGTACACTTCATGTAGACTTCACGTACACCTCACGTACACTTCATGTTGACTTCACGTACACCTCACGTACACTTCATGTTGACTTCATGTACACTTCACGTACACTTCATGTAGACTTCATGTACACTTCACGTACCCTTAACGTACACCTCACGTACACTTCATGTAGACTTCACGTACACTTCACGTACACTTCATGTAGACTTAACATACACTTCACGTACCCTTAACGTACACCTCACGTACCCTTAACGTACACTTCACGTACACTTCACGTATACTTCACGTACACTTCACGTACACTTCATGTACACTTCATGTACACTTAACGTACCCTTAACGTACACCTCACGTACACTTCACGTACACTTCATGTACACTTAACATACACTTTATGTACGCTTAACGTAGAATTCATGTAGATTTCACGTACACTTCACGTAAACTTCACGTAAACAGTTTAAAAAAATTACGCGATATACCATCATTCATCTAATCATACAGATCATGTCATCCAACCATACTTCCAGATATTTATAATGTAATGCTTATTACGCATAATTTACCTGTTATTTGCATATTATTACAGTACCAGCAGAAAATAAAGTACTCCAATAACCGTGTAATACATATAATTATAGCGTGTTGCACCAATCCGATTGCATCATTAATCAATTTAAACGATTCTCGAATACTCGGTAAATGTATTGATTTTCCACTATGACTAACCGACTAATTGAATATAATCAGGAGATTCACCGCCTTCAATCTTTAGTAGTTATAGAGTAGCTTTATGTATATCTGTCTCACTGTGTTATGATCTGTCTTCAGTGTGGTCAATATCAGCGGTGGCGGTGGCGGCAATGTGTCCAGTGTAGCAGTGTACCATAGAGGATGCGTGGAGCGGACGCGTCGAGTAGTGAGCAAGCATCTCACCGTGTTCAAGGTAGGAAGGATAGGAGCTTCACGTGACCTTCGTGACCTAGTTGCGTAGTCATGGTTATGGTTAAATAGAGGTTCATTCTGACAGATTAAAATGAAACAGCGATATTGTACTGTTATTCAAGGCATTTTGTTTACTTTTCAGTGCAATGGTTATCATATCTAATGACCGATGTGCCTTGTGTATTGATGCTTTGAAAATAATTAAACATATTAATTGTTAATCATTTTGAAACAATATATTTTTGATATCAAATTTTCAATAAACAATTTCTCTGGTAAATTTTCGTGAATATTGTTTGAATAATTATAACTAATATATCCATGGAGATTTCAAATGTTCTCATTTTCGAATTCAAGACATTAATTATAAGGAATTTTTAAACCTGATATTGGACAATACTATTTTATTGTTGGTGTCTTTATTAAATATGCTATGCTTTAGAAATGTTTCATATTGTTTCTGTTTCGGGAAATAATGTTTCTCTTTCGGACCCATTCTTATATAAAACTGGGTTTTTCCCTTTGAAATCGATTAATTACAGTCGGAAGTTTAAATTTAAAAAGAATAATACATTATTATACCTTATACTTTAAACAGAGATAATATTTTACTAATTGTAATTATGACATTTACAATACTATAATAATTTTATTATTCGATTATTCAACTTATTAATATAATAAAACTTTGTAATTTCGACTTATAAACTTAAATTTTATTTTTCAGTATGTGTCAATACCTTAGTTCTGCAATCACATATTGTTAAAATAGTTCTGTGGATATTATAAGTCTCAACATATTTGATGTTAAGAAAAAAACAATATATATATATTGGACCACCAAAGATTTTTCTTATACCAGTTTCAAATATATTGCGTAGTTTTAAAAATGCACAAACTACATAATTAAGGAATTACTAAATTCACTGTAGAACAAAAATAATGTTTATAATAACATTTTATTTACGCCACGAATGATCAGCAATTGCATTTCACCATTATAGATCAGATATTTTTAATTACGAAACATCGTTGAACAAGAATCTTTAATAAATAATAAAATGATTAAACGCTATTCACGAAAAATATATTTCATTAAAGATTTTTTAATTTAAATTTACTCTAAAATTTAATAATTGATTGATATAAATAGACAAATGAATGCCTGCTATAACATAATATTTCAGCTGTAATTTAGGTATAATCTTCTTAAATGTGAAATTTAATCATACGGTCTTCTATCAAATATATTTTCTATCTTTGTTTCAGTCACAAATATTGATTACTTGCTTCGAATTCATGTTCTGTTTTGATAATTTTTAAATGTCAAAATTAGTGAACAAACTTTTTAGACATTTAAACATTTAGACATTTGACGATATCTGATTTTAACATTGCTCTAAAAGGCTTTATTTATGTCAAATGATTAGTATTTAATTGTTTCAGTACAAACATTTCTTACGCTCACCCCAACACATTATGGTATTTAATCTTTAAATATTAATTTCACTTTCAATTCGCAAGAAAACATTTGATGGCGTTGATTATTATTTTATGTATCTTTTGAATATTTATTGATTCAGCTGTAAGTTTTATTGATTTAGTTAATCTTGTTAATATTGTCGTATTGATTGCATCTTAGAAGGATTATCTACTTTACAAATGTGACATTGAAACTGTCTGTTTGTCATTGTCTTATTCTACATAAAGTTTACCCATAGCATTAAATAATTGATTAATATTTACGGTTGTACCATATATAGACACATATTGAAATTACATTTTTATAACTTTAAAGTTCTACACGCAATTACTGTAACAAAAAATTAAAAGTGCACTATGCTCTTGTTTTAGTTGTCTCCCGAGGAACTTAAACTTTATCTTCAGTTTCTTGTTACGATCTCGATAAATTTATTGCTTTTTTTGTTGATAAAATCGAATCTTAACATTCTTTCCAAAATTTTATAAGTAAGGCGGTTGGGTTGATATGATATTGGTAAGAATTCTAAGATATTTAGATTTTATCGAAGATCTCACCAAGCAGTCCTAGGTTCAATTTTAATCGGTATCGAACCCGTTGACTCCAGGTGTTGGCGCCGCTGGTACTCGTGCTACAATTGGCCCACTTCGGGGTCACCATATACCTCTCTGTGAGGAACAATCGGCTCAGTAGTGTCGACGTCTACGGCGCCCATAATGGGCCCACAGCCCACTCTGGTGCTCAGGACACTGTTCTCACGCGGATACAGCGCTACGTTGCCTAGCAGCGCCCACCCCCCTTCATGCCTAGGGGGGGGGGGCCCGCTCTGCGTATATTGTTGCTTGTCTTTCCCAGATCGTGGTCAGCGTTTTCAGTTTTATTAATTTTTTATAATCTCAGAAGTTTAGAAAAACCGAAAATTCTTCGGCTAGTTGCGCCTTTTTAAAGAAACTAATCTTGTTTAAGATTGTAAATTAAATAATCTATGCTGATCTATGATATGTCATAATTTCACTACCAACGGAAACTGCACCAGCTTTTAAAACTTCAAAAAAAAGGTCTTATATATCCACTTAATTCCGTAAAATCGTGACTAAGATGTTTTTTAAATTACAATAGATGCCTGTAATTCCTTAAAGACATATTTCAAAATTATTATTTTGCGGTTACACGACTCTAAGGACGAAAATATGCGTTTTATTTTAAATGTGAACCAACCCATTGCTTTAGCTATTATTGTAAATTTTATAATGGAAACATTTAAATTCATTCGCAGTAACCTCTATGATTTTATGACTTTATGCAGTAACCTATTTACCTAATTGTAATCGTATTAAAAAACTAAAAGAAGTACCTATATCAACCCCGATGAAATATACTTAAAAGAAAATACAATGTACCTATGTCCTTATGATTAGTTATATAGAACCACCGTCTTAAAATGATTTATTTTTATTGAGTAATGTCGGTTCTGGGTTATAATCCACTTTGAAAATATTAAAATCCTCTTCAGCATCTATTATTTCAATTTTAACTGTCAGATGGTTATTTCACTCCTTTCATAGTCAACAAACAGAATTACAACCTGTTCCGTTCTGTTGTACCGTTAAATAGATGTCAAATTATAACTGTTAGGAATTATTGGGAACCAACTGTGTTGTGGTATCGATTGGGATTAATTTTATTGTTATCCTCTCATCTTGAGCAAATAACGCCTGACTAGATATATATATATATATATACTATATTTACTTTGAGTATATAGCGCCTACGTTGACACGATATTGATAATTTATAATAACATCAGAAACATATTATCTTCTCAAAAGTTGTACACAAATTCTTTATATTCTATTTCTCTTATTCATTTTATAAGATAAACACGTTTGTCGAGACTGTACTAGGCTATAGTTTGTTAGAATCAACCCCCCCCCCCCCAGCCACTCTAAATAGCACAATTAATTTGCATTAAAATTAAATTACCGACATTAAAATGGGATGAGACATGATGCTTTAGAAATGTGAAATACTTTCATGGAGCTGGCTGAGTTATGTTTTCATTTGAACCTGTTGAGCTCCTCGTAGATACATGGTAAACATGGTAACCATTTAAACTGGAATAAACACATCTTGCGCACTTCAATGTTAAAAGCTCAACGACACGTTAAATAATTGTTTTCAACCGTTTTTTTGAACTGATCTATTTGAATTGTATTATAAAGCTGTCTACCTACAGTGGAAGGCTGCGATCTGGGGAAGATTTATTTTTATCTTTCCCAACTGTTTTATTGATTCAAGTTATCTTCTTTACCATGTTATGCCTGGTTGCTTGGTTACCCAATGGGAAGCCCAGTGTTTATTAAATAGACTTGGCTCATTCATTTCTTCAATAAGATCAGTATTATCATATATTTAATATCAACCAAATATCCCTTTAAACAGAACTTCTTTTGATTGCAAAAAACTATAATAGAATTATAACAGAAAAAGTGATATTTTGAAATGTCATCTATAGTTTACCGCAAAGAATGCTTCACAGGGTTAAATAAGTCTTTACCCAATTGTATTTGTGTATCTGAACGAGAAGAAGTGTTTTGTTTTAGTGTACAGAGTCTTTATTGTAATTAACACTCATCGTAACTCACTGTTATGTTGTACAGATTCCAGTAAATGTAGATATTGCCAGATGGCGTACGCGCGCGAGTTGACCAGTCGATGGGTTTATCAAGTTCCATAATCACGATCTATGATTGCATCCTGCTGCACTGACGCTGTAGGACTGCCCTGAAATAGAATATACGGTCCAAGTTAATATAATTATCGAACTGTCCCCAAAGCGTTATCAATTTTTGTTGTCGATTAAAAAGGCTTCAACAGTTGGTGACTAAATCGAAAACTGTGCTGTAGTATTTTACGTTAAATTTTCACAGTTAGTAGATTTAGTGATTTAATATAATTTGATATATATGGTGTGAGATTAGATTTATTAGATTCACATCGAGTGCTTATATCTACAAAAATCAATAATTCAATTGTTATCCAGTTTCAGGTGGATAGGCTATAGTTTACTTTCCTTTAAATATTTATGAATTAACAATGATTTGTGGTATTTATCAACCCCTACCCGGGCCCCCCAGTGGTATTTAGCATATAACTCAACACTGGTCAAAACATGCGAGTATTGTGAAAAGTATAATCACGATTTTTTAGGTGTTACATCTGAGTGACTTTTATATATTCTGTTTTTATGCCAGTCATATTATATTTCGCATTTTTATCATTTTTATTCGAGCAATTCCTTTTGTATTGTTCGTCACTTATTGTCAATATATATTTTCTTTAAAA
This sequence comes from Coelogynopora nodosa, assembly GCA_034780555.1. Classification (NCBI taxonomy): domain Eukaryota; kingdom Metazoa; phylum Platyhelminthes; order Proseriata; family Coelogynoporidae; genus Coelogynopora; species Coelogynopora nodosa. Next base: position 30,259 of record JAUZND010089872.1, read on the forward strand.
CATTAACACACACTCGCATATATATTTACATGCACACAACTGAACACACAGGAGTACGTCCAGGAATATCCTATACAAGGTAGATAATATTCAATTAATTTGAAGTTAAAAATTAAATTTAAATTGAGTTAATTTGAGATAACAAATTGAATTTAAATTGATTTACTTTAAAGTTAAAATTTGAATTTAAATGGCGTTAATTTGAAGTTAAATTTAGTTATTTGAAGTTTAAATTTGAATTTAAATAGCGTTCATTTTAAATTCAAATTGTTACATATAAATGGCAAATTCGAGATGGTTTACCAACATAATTCACTGTAAATGAGGGTATTTTGTTTGGAATGAGCCTTACTTCAGCCTTCTTGCAGCCTTATCTACAAAATCACTTATTGTTGTCGTCATCTATTCCTCAACACTCAAATGATGCCTTTCGACAATTTCTCTATAGTGCAATCGAGATTTTTATTTATTCTATTATTTTATATACATATATATCATTCATTGTTCTTATTTGCTATATTTATCAAGGTATGTGTGCACCTCGTTTTGTTTTACTTTGTGCAATCAATAGGGAAATCAATTTAATCATTTTCGTTTCTCCGTATTCATAACTAACAGAAGGAGGGGGTGGTCGTAAAATTGCACAATTTTTATTTCAATGTATGTATAGTATAAAAAATTACATCCGATTCTACACCGCTTTAATATGTAATATATGTTTTCTCTTAATTAAAAAAGAAAAACAACAATGACCATAATTCTGCCTTCTGGTGCAAAAAAGAGTTTTTCCGTATTTTGAATCATTTGGTAACAATTCTAAATTCATTGTGGCATATAGTGTCATCAAGATTTCCATCTAATTCTATTCAACGTTAATAATTTGATGACGTCATTTATTGCTTTAAAGTGATTTTTTAAACTAAATTTAAATATACATAATAGATAAATAAAAACCAGATTATCAATTATTTTTTTCTATATGCTGAAAGTTAGCATGTGACAATAATGGCTGTAACTTAAATCTGGAGGAAAAACTGGAAAACAAATCTGATTAAACAAATAAAAAAGATTTTAAAATAATCGAATTAATTAATAAAAACAAATGTAAGGGATTTTAGAATGTCGATAAAAATGGTCATAATACGTATACATTTAAATTAATATATATATATATATATATCCTGAAATATACAAATGAAAGAATTATAATTAATTAAAAATAATTATTACTTTCTTTAAATCACAATTGTTTGTTTACCTTAGTTACTTGTTTTATTGCCGACCTTGAAAACTAGTTATTTATTCCTCCGGAGTGAAGTGTCAACCGACAATAATGTGTTAAAATTTCAAAGAATGCGAAAAATTACAATTGATTAAAAGTGTGTGTGATTTTTATCTCCCCCCTCTCTCTCTCTCTCTCTGTTTCTCTCTCTCTCTTCCCCTGCATTAGCCACTTTTCGACGATTTTTACACTCGATCGGCCAATCTATATGCAACTGTTATAATATTACAATGTATAATGTATCATATCAACTTTGTAACTATAACTGAACAGCTTTATAATTATATTAATTAGTAACAAATTGTTCTAATTCATTGACATTTCTACTTAAATTCTACCTAGATAAAGGTCACACGGAATGAGTTCTACTCAGTCTGTTGTTCACTTCGCACTAATATCGCTTTGCGTTGATGGACTTGTGTTTAGAACAATTCATCAATTAAATTGAGTTTAAAAGTGAGCTTAAAAGTGTGACGACGTAACATTCTATATTATGTGCGATCAGAGGTAACCCTAAAATTCCTTTCTTCGCATATACAATAGAATAGGAATATCGATTTAGCGCGGTTGTCATGGTAATTGTAATATTAGTATCGTAACCACAATATAGTTGTTTGGTGTTTGTAATCAGTCCCTGGTGACAGTTTTGTTCCGTACTGTGACAATATATCGCGATTATTGTTGAATTACTTTAGCCAAAAAGTACAGGTTTTATTGTTATTGCGCTATATTGATAGAAATGGTTTTCAATGAATGCGTTGGCTATATATTCTTTATTATACCTGTAGTTTTTGTACTTAAAAGGAAAAGGTTTTTTTAATATAGAATAGGAACAAAAAAGTATAATATTTTCCTTGAACGATATAATGTCCAACATTTTAGGCAAACTCTAAAAACAATGTTTTACTATTCTGACCCTATATATGAGTAAGTTCCTAATATATTCATAAGTTTTATTTATGTTTAATGTATGACACACATTTCTAATTTAATGTCTCCTTTACTATACACCATAATATATTCATTTTAGTGGATTGGCTCCAGCAGATTTTTATTAAATACATAAATATACTTTTTATGATTTTTAAGTTTATTTTAACAATTACAGAAAGTTTGCTTTTTCAAATTATTATATTGCATTTGAGATATTACTTTTAGTAGTATAGGATTACAATTATCTTTACATTTTGCTGGTTTGATATTTGTATGGCTGAATATTTAAATTAAAATTCCCGCAATAAACGATCTCTAACTTTTTAAATGCACTATAAATAATTACATATACTATTTGTGAGAATTTAAATGTTCTCAGGCTTATTAAAATCAGCCTTATTCTGTAATTACATGTTCATGACGAGCGGTTCACTTCATGACGTCATTAATATTTATGTTCAACCTGGATGAAGGTTTCATGTGATATATACACCTATTTTCATGTTTTACTTTTTTGTTATTTATAGACATATCATAACTATGTTATAAGGTAGGCTCACACTATACTGTCTATACTTTTTATACATGACTTCTGGTTCGACGTATTATATATCATGAAGTATATTATTTTGAAAATAAAGTTCATACAAATACAATCTACATTTTTTATACATTACTTTTGTTTGTATCATGTTCTAAGGGAGGGATGAAATTGGAGGGAAAGGGAGGGATAAAATTGATCCTTCAAAATAGATTGCACGGTCAACAGAGCTCAAAAGGTATTTACATTATATTAAAAAGTATTATATATATAGACAATTATGCCAGTAGCTTAAGTTTGGCTCGGGCACCACTTTATATGTATATGTTCTTTAATTTTGGCTTAATCTTCAGTAAACCAAAAGAACATTTATTTACGCCTTCTTGAGCCCTGGTGACCTTGAAATATATATTTTTCGATCTGATCATTTTGATATAGATACAATAGACAATTTTGCCAGGAGCTTAAGTTTGGCTCGAGTAAGTGCAGTAGTGATGTAAATAATGTTTTGGCTTTTACACTAAATTTATACAAGACCCGAAATCACAGGATCTTCGTGTATTTTCATATTGCTTAACATTTTGTATGTTGTACTTATATTTGATGTTATATCCCCCTGGGACATCATCATCGATAATAGTTGTGATGTCATATGAGAATAAGTTTTGAAATTATGTTTTTCTATCAAAGTTTCGTAAACTTTCATTTTCGTTGGTAATGCATTCGAAGTCTCTATTTGACTTGGTTTTCACACAACAAATTAACACTATGACTTCATAATGAAAGAATATATGGCCTTTAAAGTACAGTGTATCCCATTATAAGTCACTACCAGATTGGAATAACGTTTTTATTATTCCCATCGGCCCCTTTTCATGACTGGTGGTGTAACAGCAAGGTTCTAAATTGAGGAAAAATGTCAATTTGTTATACATTTTGTTTATGCAAATTAGAAAAGGTGAAATACTACGTGAGCAGAAGGTTTCCAACCGTTACCAAACTACTGCCTATAGAAGATTGTAGAAAGCCTTTTTCTATAAATCCGTATATAATGTATATATAGTATGTACTGTAAATTTGTGGCTGACGATTTAAAATATTGTTGATTAATATTTACCTATGTAGGCCCAACAAACATGTATAGCCTAAGTTAATATTAAGTTTATCGCTTTGTAAATTTAATTGTTATTTTGTTAATGTATTATATACCTTTACTATAATTAAGCATTTACTATAAATATTTTAGTGACATTAAAAAGAAGGCTATGAAAATATTAAAACAGTTCCCCTAAAAGAACAAATGAGAATCTAAACTAATCTATTTTCTGCCTCAATTATAATATATAGCTAGCAAAAATCTCAGTTTATAAATATGCAATTGCTGCTAGCAATCGATAATATCCAGCTAGAGCTTCGAGTTTAAAAATCAATAAATGAAGATTTTTGCCAGAATGATTTGATCACGTCTACGAGAAAATATATGTTTTGTATCACATAGAGAGTTGATAAAATGAAGATTTATCCAAGGTTTTCCCTGACTTATTATCGATAATATATAAAGCGTCAAGAATGCTTCTTACAGAAATTGAAAAGAGTTACGCATTTTTGTCGATATTAAAAACATTAAAGATAGTAATTAGAAGGAGATATTGTGAGTTCGCTAACGCTATTGAACAATTTAAACTGCAGTTTAAAAATGTGCATAAATAATAATAACTTCTGTGGTCATAAGGAATCCAAATAAGAAATCATTTAATATTAGACAAAATCGTATTTAAATAATACTAAAATATACCTAATATATTAATTGTATCGATTGTAGTATGTTTTCTATTATTAATAAATTAAGATTTTATGCAACTGATTCAATTGTATTGCAACAAAGTATAACTGGGCTATGGGATTATTTAAGAAATTGTGTGCAAATTATTGAAATCGGTATACATAATTTATAATCAAAGTTGTTCCAATATCACAGGTCCAGAAGCAACGAATTCTAAAGCATTCTTTATTGTTCAAGATAATATTATCAATTTAATAAATAGCCATTTTCAATTATTTATATTTTTTTGTACCGAAATATATAATTTTATCAAAATTTAGTCCTAATATCAGTCCAAAATCTTTCCAAAGCTATTATTTATCACAGAACTGGCGATTCCACAATCACATTGGTTTGGTGCTCTCTTCTATCAACTACTTTTACGACCTTCTCTCTTCTGATATCTTTCCGTTCATGGAGCTAGAAAATGTAAAAAACGTATAGGAAATAGGATACATGAAATTAATTATTAAAAATAGATAAGGTTCATCAATTCATCACGTTCCTGTTTTGAGTTAATGGATGGATTGCGTTCTTTGATTAATATAGATTCTTTAAAGCGAAGATTGTGTTTGTCTCTTGCTATAAGGATGGCAATGTCAATGTCTTGATCTTTTTAAAGAATCTATATTAATCAAAGAACGTAATCCATCAATTAACTCAAAATGCTAAAGGTTATTATTACTCGTGTTTCTCACTTTCCCAGTGAATAAATATTTAATTAGTTAGACATTTTAAGTATTATTGAAACATGTAGCGTTACCCTGATGTTTTCCTATTCTGTTATTATGCTACCTTAGCTGCGTTTCTAGTACTTCGGAGTACTAGAACGTTTCTAGGACGTCGGAGTACTTCATTGAATCATATTATAGTGGTTACTTTAATTTATACATATGGACTCGATACTGTCTTGATATCCTATATAGAAAGCAGTAATTTTAGTCCGCATATTCATAAACCCGATACTTATCCCGCAAGTTCAACTGTCTAGATTTTCTATTATCCAGGTCAGATGACAACATCATTTCGGAATTAAGATATATATGCTCACCAAGCGTGATGGACGTACCGCAAAAAGTTGAATAGATACATTTCAATGAGCTAAGTTACACTGAGAAATTATTAATTTTTTGCCACGCCGTTAAACGAAATAAATATTTCAATACAAGCAGGCAGTGTTTAGAAATAGATGATAAGTTTTATTTTAATTTATAAGTAAAGTAGGGATACATAATATTTTTTAATAATAATATATTTAAATATGTATAAATAGAAATATCTCCAAATTTAAATATTTACTTTTGTTATTAATAATATTAAATAACAAATTAAATGACAGCTTTGAGATATTGAAACCTTCATTGTCTTCATCGTCCATGGTTTCAAATACATGTGTACACATGTATTTTGTACCCTTGTTTTTTTAACCAACGTTAGAACACTCTATGATGTTTCATTGTTTAAAGATAAAATAGTATCACCAATTAGTCGATGTAGACAGAAAATGTTCTATAACTGCGTAAAATTTCTGTGTCTATTCATTTAAAATCTTGACATTATATTTATTTACTGTATCTATTTATTGATCTTATTCGTGAAAGTTTTAATACATCAGCGCAATTTTTAAAAATGGAATGTTATCTGAACATTTACAGTTGCAGGGTTAGCAACATTTAGGATAGCCAATGCGTGAGATTTAAAAAAAAATATGAACACCGTAATCAGGGGCGGATACAGGTTTTTGTTAAGGGGGGGTTTAATTTATTGGGCCGAAGGCAATAAATTAATAATAACATTTTTTGAGGTTTTAACACAAATTTAAGCTTATTAGATGTAATAAGAACACTCCATAATGCACCTTTTACTGTTTAATAATAGCATTAAATTTCGGATAAATTAGGTA
>JAUZND010089873.1:0-15265 GCA_034780555.1 Coelogynopora nodosa
TAAAACATCCAACTATTAAGATATTAAATATTAATTAATGATAAGATATAAATCGAATTTAATAAATCCAACATATCTTTAAAATCATTAATCAATATTATAACAGTTATTAAATTAATATAATAATATTAATAATTGTCAAAAATCCATAAAAATTATTTAACAAAAAGTTATACAATGATGTAAGCGATCAAGCCTTTCACTTTAAAAGCTTAAATTCTTTTTGATACAGACTACATTTTAAGAATGTCTCAAATAAACCTTTTTAAGCTATCTTTTAGTCATCTATTATGTTTAATGTATTTATTGCTTATGTATTAAGTTCTACATCTACGAAAATATATAACTCGAAAGTGTATTAAGAATTAGGCAGGTATACCTACTGAATATTTCAGAACGTTAGTCTTGGTAGATTTTGATTTGTAAACAATCAAACACCGATGGGTCAATTTTTAAATACTCTCGGTTTATTTATGAAATTTATTATAATATGTACATTATTATTTTAAAATAATCTTCAATGTAGTTTAAAAATAAATGCTATTTCATTTAAATAAAAAACGCATATAATATATGGTTACTGGCGTTTTGCGAGTAATATCTAAGAATTGACTGCTATTTTGTTTGAAATTCATTCATATATTTTTCAATGTAAAATGCATTTCTAATAATTTATATTTAAAATAACATCTGTCATATTATATATGTGTGTATTAATTTTTTTATTAGTTAGTTTTAAAAATCTTTTTAATTTATATTCTATACATGAGATGGTACAGTATAAGTATACTGTAAAGTTTGTACTAAGTAAATTAATTGAATTTACACAACAAGTTTGAATCAGCTTACATCTATGTATTAGGCCCTACTTAATCTTAATCAATATTATTTTGATTTTTAAAATTTGTTTAAACGCTGTTTTAAAATTTAAATGGTGTGTAAAATCGATGTAATAGTTAATTATACTGATATAGTATTGCAAAGGAACATTTTCTCACTTAGATAAAAAAAATGAATTTCATAGTAATATTGGGAGTTGTGATTGAACACACGCGCATGCTGTGAATCCACTCTGGTGATATATCCTCTTACACCTGTCATGAGCAGAGAAGACTTGCGTACCCTGCAAGATAGACTGGGGCCGTGCTGCCCGCTTCGGTACCTCTGGCTTCCTCCTCGGGCCCCTCTGTCACTACTGGTACATAGCGCTAGATGTCTGCTTCACAGGAGTTGTGCTCAAGGTAATGTAGTAGCAGAGTTGGCGGTAACAATTGAGTAGGAACATGACGTGCGGCGTTGTTTCCATTTTCAGAATGGAAATCAGAAAATGGTAATATCAAACTGGCGTCGACCTACAACCTTTTGCATGTTTTCATCTTGTTTTCTAATCAGCTTATCGTTATTTCCCATCTTTTAATTTTCCATTTTTTAATTTCATTCAGTTAAGTGTAATGTATTTAATGAGTTCAGCTTCGTAATATTAGAACATGTATGTAAATATATTTAAATAAAAATATTTTAAAAAATTACCTGCCCATTAAATTTTTTGGAGTTACAATTAACAATATTATTTTGTAATTTTTGATCCTAAAAATGTTCATTATTTTTACAAGTTTGCGTACCAACGTCTTTTCATTTTACCTCCGAATTGTAATTTAAATTATTTTCGTTTTGTCATTAAATTGACGAAATCTAGCAAAAAAGATTACATTCTGAATACATTTACGCTAACTAATCGATTCCGATGGTCATCCATTGTACACTCAATTAGCAGGTTGTCTTCGATTCCTAGAGGTCAGGAAAAAGTTCTAAATTGTAATATTTTAATTAGTCCTGAAGATATCTTGAAAGTGTCCTGAACATTGATTTTAACCTACATTATAATACTATTTGTCCTTTTTTTATATATACATATTGTACTTTTTAGAAAGTATTTTTTAAAATTTCATAACTTAGTATCGAAATTTAATTTATCCTGAACAAATTGATTATAGTATAAAAGTAGTCCTGCAATTTTACTGACATACCTCAGTGAATGGTCAGACTAAATCTCTGCAGCGCGATTGTCATACAGATGCACGCAATCCAACCGTAACCACCCCCTCACCCAACCCCACCAGACAGTCTTTTACAAGCTGATCGCCGACACACTCCTCTTCTCCCCGGTCTACATCGTTTCCTTCTTCTGGATCCAGGGCACGCTCAACTCCCTGCCGGAGGGCTCCTGGCTCACGGAACTACGCGATCGCGGTTGGCAGTGCTGGCTTGCTGAGGCCGTGCTTTGGGGGCCCATCCAGTTCGTCAACTTCCGCTTCCTCTCCACCAGATATCGCATCGCTTTTGATGCCTCGGTGTCCTTTTTGTTTGACATGTACTACTCCTTCACTTATAACAAGAAGATTTCCTAAGAGCGGAAGTAGCTCTGATGATTTTATTTTAAATAATATATAGCTTTTTTATTTTCATTCAACCGATGAATTTGAATAACATTACTTTATTTAGTAATGTTTCAATTTTTTATGTGTACCTGTTAGTATTGATGTGTATATGAGTACTTGGTTTCGTCTGAAGCTCTGCCGTTCTTAAAAATAATAGATGTTAACGTTTTAATTTTTTTCAATTTCTTACCTTGAGAATTGGTAAAATTTGTTTATTTTGAGACGTTGAAGTCATGATGATGTTGTTCTCATAAACAAAAATGGTTCTGTTCATATTATTCCACCTGTAGGCTCTTTGTGATAATTTTATATTAAAAAAATATTGTTGTTTTATTAATATATCACGTCAGCTTTTTTGATATCTTTACACTTATATTTCCTAGAATAAAACATTTACTTTTTTAAATATAGCACTATTAGCAGAAAGTTTCAATGATGGATTAAATGTACATATTTATCTTTTAGGATAATTTAACTCTAGTATTGGGGATTAAGCAATATTCAGTTACTATTTTGAAATAATTTAATAAAAATTGAGCTTGTGTGAATTTGTTAGTGAAGCAGTTACTGCTTATATTGTAACGGTCAAGTGAAATAAATGTAGGGCGCTAAGAATGAATACTGCAAATAGCATGTTTTTAATCGGCTGTTGCTCAAAATGTGTTTCACTTACTCATTTGAAATGTTAATTATTGGACACAAAAGTTTTCAACAGTGTTTCAATGACGTCCTGATGCTTTAAATTTTATTAATCTTTTATTTTACCTTAATATGTGCCTATAACAAATTAAACCGTGATTTTTTTAGTGAACCTTTTAATTATTTAATGACAACTAAAAATTTTATATTCTAACAAAAACAATTTCATTCCTAATTGCATTGACCATATAGCGAACACTTATACTGAGATTAATAGTTGACATCAAATCTCCATAAATCGCCTGAAAATATATATTCTGTTAGGATTGTAGTCATATTATATCAAATTTAGTCCAAAATATTACTGTTTTATGAAGAAATTAACAAATGGCGTCAAAATTTAATTAGTTTATTTAAAATTCTTCACAATATTATTTTCGATTGATTTAGTAATATCCAATTAAATAATTAAAGCGTCGAAAAATAATTTTTCGGTGCAGGTCAAATTATGACATCAATTCATTGCTATCAACCGGTTGTGACCTGTGTGATTACTTCACAGTTCGATTAATTTATAAGTTTTTTGTATATACTACTTGTTTGTTTATTTACCACCCTTCTCTATTACACCGTTCAAAATTATTATTCCATATAAATTTCTGCGGAAACCCCTCAAAGTACGAAATAATATTTTAAAACATAATTCACCAAATATGTGGCAATAACTGAGTTATAAAATAACCTAACTACACTACATCGAAAAACAATATGGAATTTGTTTCGAGACTAATCTTGATTTAATAAATTTCCTGTTGAACATTTCAGTATGTTCAGATCATAGTTTATTAAATGTCTCCGGCCTCAATTTATTATTTAGGTTTAAATAAACCAATATTTTTGGGATAAATAAATAAGTCACATTATTCAATTGATAACATATTTAGCAGTGATGCTTTTAATTATTTTATTGTACTAAATTATACATTTGTTGAAATTTTGTTAATATTGAAATTTTATTTGATCCATTTACTAATTAATACTAACTGTTTCGCAGTGTGTTGAATAAGGACATCATAATGAAGGCACTTGAATTATTATTTTTTGTCATAAAATAAATTATTTTAAAATTTCACAATCTCATGAGTACTTTTTATTTTAGCCGAACTTGGACGACGTTAATTTTAGGATAAATTAAATCTAAGAAGCAAAAAAGTGAAATTTTAAAAAATCAATTCTAAATATTTAAAAACTTTCTAATTGTCATTTCTAGAAGTGACGTCCAGTATTGATCGCCTATATAAAGAGTTATGACAATTAAATAATAAATATAGCCCATTGTCAATATTTCGGTAAATGTTTGTCGAAACATAAAACACAAATATTTGATCGAAAATCCGATTAATTCAAACCTTCTAACTACAGTTTAAGCACATTTATCAAAAAAGTTAATTTAATATCAATGAAGCAATTTATTTTACAATTTAATACGTAAAAATTAAGATAAATATACGATGATCAAAATAACATTCCATGGTGTATTGCGTGGAAATTCTAAAATTCATTGAGAATATGAAATTGGCATTAATATATTTATTTTTTTAAATTTTAGGAAATAATAAATGGCTAACATTTCATTTGTCAGTTGCTTAAAACTGATTTCACATATAAAACCCATATTAAAGTTCTATTTTTATTTAATAAATATTCACATATAATATAATAGCACATATTTTCCAATGAATTATATAAATAGTCATTAACTATAAAATGAGTAGCTGTGACAAATGATTACATCATTGATGTAAAAAGATGTGACCAATAATTATAAACAATTTTTAAAATGCTAATAATTAGAATGTGGTCAATGTTTCAGGATTTCAAAAAAACATAAGTAAAGTAAATTCAACAAGAAACTTTTTGAATTACAAGCGAGATTCAAACTTTATTTTTTACCGAAACATGAAAGTTCTACGATGAATGTTTTCGCTGAACATTTTTTATACAATTAAATCCTAAGTAAAGTTGAAATTAAATACAACCCTTCCCACGACTCAAATAAATAAAAAAGCAGTCAGTCGATTCTTAATGTTTTATATTGATTGCATTAAACAAGACATTGACAACAGCCTATCAACAGCAGCTACAATAATTGAAGTTATTCTAGAGCGATATAGTCGTGTAATTTGCAAGCACAATTGGAACAGGTCTAGTTAGCGCATTGGACTCTGTGGACTCAATCTAAATGGATTCGTGTCATATGGGCCCTGATCAAACAAATAATAACACAAAACGATACCGTTAGTCAAAAGATGCTAAGAAAATATGACGGGAAAACAAAAAAAAATACAACAGTAATATATGCGCAAAACAAAATGATTACCATAAATTGTTATCCTAATTTCAAAAGATAAAAATAAAGCGTACCTATATTGAATTCACACCGGTGTCTTGGATGGCATGGACCTGTCGATCGATCGATAGCATTGAAAAGATAAACTGGCATAAACTATTTCTAGGATCTTATCAAGCATGGTGACGAGTAATAAGTGGTCTGTTATTAAATGGCGAGTAGAAGTAACAAGTTATAAAGAATTCAGAAATCAATATGATACAACAATTCAAATTATGAAGGTCTTGATTCGTAATATTTAGTTCGCGCAAAGGTAGAATACATTGGTCGGTGTCAATACCACATGAGGGATTACAAGCGTAACACAAGGAAAGATTGTGAAGGGAGGGTTTGAGAATGATCAATAAGGCTAATTAATAATGACTAGGGGTGACATCAACAAGAGGAACATGGTTATCAGTATGAAATAGTCGATTAAGAAATAAAAGAGGTTTAAAGGCTGCTTCTATGCTAGCAAACTTGAACAATATAAACATTTTCTATTTTCGTTTTAACAGTGAATATCGGAAAACATATAATTTAATAAGACTAATACAATTGGATAATAATTGTTGGTTAGACAAAGAAATTAGCAACACATACCAAGTAATTTATTGAGGCTTAAACAAAATAACCGAAATGTGTCTGCAAAATAGAGCACTTTTAAAAACGAAAAATTTCAACGATCGAATTTTGTTAAGGAAAATGTGACTGACTAACCTATAAAATCTTATGCAATACAATGTAGGCGTATTGTGGGTCTTCAAGTGATACGAAAACTTATTGTTAATACGTTATAATTCTTAATGTTAAGTTCACTGCTAACTAGTATCATAGAAAAGGTGATTATCTATGCAGCTGGAATATATTACGTTTTTTAAATTATAAATGTTATACTATAAATTTAAGTAAGACTTTTTCTAAATATTTTTTAAAATGCGGAACATTATACTGCACCATTATTAAGTGGATTTGACCGCTATTACAGTTAACAAAAGCCCCAATAAATTACCGAGAGCACGCAGGGTATGCGCTAGTGTGTGTATCCGCGTTTGCGTAGAAACTTGATTGAACTAGAGCAATCCATTCAACTTGAGATGAGTCTATTACAGTTACAGTAGCAGTGCAGTATACCAATTCAGACACCGCACCCCTCTACTTCTTCTGATGCTTGCTGCCCGAGGGAGAGCTCTTCTTTTTGCTGCTGCCGCCACTGTTGCTGCTCTGATGCTCCTCCTTCTTTCCTACCTCCGCTGGTACTGTAGGGGTATCGATCGAGTGCTGGATCTTGGTCATGATTCGGTCGAATCGGTCCCGGCCAGTGTAGTCAATTTCCCCGCGCTCCCACATGTACTGGCGGTCTCGCTCGGAGAGCACTGGGCCGCTGCCGGTTGCACCGCCGTCATCACCGCGGATCTCGAGTTTCGAGAGGTGCGCCGCCAAACCTTCCTGGAACACGTGGACACACATGGGTGGGGTGGAGATTGTTAGTCTCGGTGTGACTATTGAACCATCAATTGCAGCATAAGAGATTGTTAAATAAAGATATTAATCAAGGATTGTTTTTTCTTACTGTGAAATGTTTTTAAAATAAAATATTTAAAAGTATAAGAGTAAAAATCGTGAAAAAAATATTTATTAACTTTTGCAAGCATCACCAAAATGCGTTATTAACCATACAAAAATCTATAATACGGAAATATATTCAATAAATGCGAAACTAAAATAAACAAATAATAATAATGCAATTGAATTTTTTATATCCACAAAATGAGAAAATAAAATATTTACAGAAAATCTATTATTTAAAATTAATTAGTATCGAATAAGTGTTCACAACATTAAGATGTAAACAACATCTCACTAAAGTAAAGTAACATTATAAATATTACTGTGTAAAGTGTGCAACATTTATTACATCATAATAGTGAAAACAATAGTGTAGACAACAACGTGATGTTTCCTTAAATTAAAATGATGCTTTTTCATTAATTAAGTCAAAATCTCTTTTCTTTATATATATTTTTTATTATAGTCGATCTAATTCAAATAAATATAATGTTCCCATATCAGTTTTACGATAACAACAATATCGTGTTTAGGACTAGAATGCAAATCAATCTTTCTATTATAAATGAACAAAAATAATGGTTGTCTTTATAAGTTTACCTATATAATAGCATATGGCTCCATTAAAAAGTAAAACTATATCGTCTGTTGCATACAAGTACACATGGAAAATCAAATTAATGTACATTCTAATAATTAATCAATCTAACGTCTAAAGAAGTAAAACAAATAGAACATATTCAAGGTTTCTAGTTTTAAACTTAAGATTTTATCAACGTTTTTATTTAATTTTTTTCTGCGTTTAAATTTATTCTAAAAAATATTGTCTAGATCTATTCAAAGTAGAATAAAATTTTGTAAAAAGTAAGGTCCAAATTTGAAGAAAAAAACTAGTGTCTAAAAAATTGTTTTTATGAAATCACGTACAGATAGTATATTAAAAAAACTATTTTTCTAAATTACCAGATTCTAAAATTTATCCGAAAAATTCCATGATACGATGTTTTGAAAATTATTAATTTCAAATAAGGCGTATTACAATACTGAATATTCCGGACGACAATTTTTAGAATTGCGCACTTTACTGTGAAATGAACACATGAGGATATAATATACCATGTAATATTAGAACAATTACTGATTATAAAAAATTACAATCGTAAAACATAATAACCATAATATAAGAGTAAATTGCTTTTTTTCCACCAAATTATGAAGCAATTTGATATGACACTTAATAGTAATTATTCAATGCAATTTTAACAATATAATGTAGAGTACTGTAAGGTATAAACCGCAAGCAATTCGAATCAAAATTGGATTTAAAAGGGTACTATCTATGATCACCTATGTTAGAAGTAGCCAATAGAAAACATTTCATCATAAAACTATTTCTAGTAGATAGCAGAGAGGAGAATAGCAATGAATTAGTAATTCTCTAAAGAATACAACACAGCAAATAATTACTAAAACAGATACTATAAACAGTAACATAATTACTGCAAGTATTAATGCTAGCTTTCAGAATATTAAAGCTGTACTAGATAAGATATTTATAATGTAAAATAAATAATTCAGTATACAGTTCAAACTATATTAAAACAAACTTTCATTTATTTCACATTAAAATAATGTTTCATAGTATGTGTAATATTAATATGTGAACCAAATAATATGCTTACTATTCCGCTGGTCTGAAAAAAAGTATACACAAAAAAAATTACATACTACTTATCAAAAATATTAGTAATATCATTAATAAATAATGTATAGAACAATTGAATCCACCAGTTTTCAAAGATGCCATTAAAATTGATCAACGACGCCAGAAAAATTATATACGTAATGCAATTTTAAAGGTTGTAAATTATTAAAAAGTATTGAAACTATTAAATTTTATTGTTAAAAAGAGTAAAAAAATATGTGATGCAACAACATTATATAATGCAATAAATAGTATGTAAGATATGTATATTATTCAAAAAGTCCACAATAAAAGTTGACGAAAATTATAAATATGTAAATTATAATAAAACTATATTGATGTTTAAAATTAATTAATTATTGTTTACTAGTGTAATATTAATATGTTCAGTGAATGAATATACGTAATATGATATTTCTACACATCGAACATGTGAAAAATACGCTAAAATAACCCGACTATATAACAAATTGAATTAAAATATCACTATATAAATTAGACTGCCAAGACTATTTCCAATTTGAAACAGCTAAGAAAGACTCTCTGTTGTAAGACACAGAAGTAGAGAATAATAATATTGCATAATTCTATATTGTAATATTTTATAAATTTATTTAGTAAATAAAATATAAGTACACAATAATTCTTTACCACGGTGGTAATTAACACCGTTGTGTATAACATTTCAATAAATATTTGAAACATGAGAATAAAAATATTGAATACAATTTTATACAACGCTTCAACAATATATACAAATGTGATGTAAAAATAAAATTCTTTTCCCCAGGGCGGAGGAACAAACTCA
The DNA here is from genome assembly GCA_034780555.1 of Coelogynopora nodosa. Classification (NCBI taxonomy): domain Eukaryota; kingdom Metazoa; phylum Platyhelminthes; order Proseriata; family Coelogynoporidae; genus Coelogynopora; species Coelogynopora nodosa. The sequence goes on from JAUZND010089873.1 coordinate 9,549, forward strand.
ACACAAATTTTTACCAATACAACAATATAACTTCACTAGGCTTCGCTTTAACATGACTTACCAGTTGTGGCGACAGAAGCTTTTGCACGCATTCGAAGAAGATGTCCCACCACATCTGGAGGTATTCAGCCAGGAAGCCAGTGCCCGCCTGTGGACTGACCTTTCCGGTGCGCACGTCGGGCGAGTGGTGCCAGGGTTTCACTGGGCCGATGAAATGGACCACCTTTACCTTGGAGTGGAAGTGGGCGATGGCGGGCAGGTAGGAATAGAAGGCCTGGCTCACGCAGTTGTAGACGAAGGGGAGGTGCTTCTTGATGTCCTTGGTGCCCCAGTCGGAGAAAAATAGATTGAGGAGGCCCTGCGGTAGGATGAGATATTCATCAAAAGGATTGATTTAAGGTGTGACCAGAGGAGAGGCAAAGGAATGGAGATTGGCATAACAACCGTGCTAGGTTAATATGCTATAGACTTATGTCCGCTCATCTGGGACGTTTTCATCGAATAATACAATTATAAATTTTTATATAAATATTTAGTCTGATTAAAATTCGAAATCTTAAAAGTTTTATCAAATATAATAATATTTCGAGAGGAAATAATAGAGCAATTTTCATAGAGGAAATAATAATTAAACATATTTGCACACATTCAAGTCCGTTAAACTGAAAACAGGGACAAAAAGAACAAAATGATTTTCATTAAAATTTATGATAAATTTAAAAAATTACAGATTTTATAATATATTACTATGAGTTTTATGATTCTAAGGGGCCTACATTAGAAAATAATATTAACAACATATAATACGAGTGATCATGAGCACTAATAGAATGATTGCCAACTTTCCACGCATCAGAAACTTGCCAATACAAGTGCCACTCTAATAGAACTTCAAAAAGACAGCAAAGTAGATCACAGGAGAATAAATTAATTGCCATACATGTAAAAAAAAGATTACCTCTGGGAACATTCCAGAAAACAAAAACTAAGTCTTAATTTAGTGATTCGGTTATATTTTAAATGGTGATAATTTACAACGAATATGTTTTCGTAAGTTTTAGATAATAATATAATTGATAGACAGCTGATAAAGTCTACAAACAGGTGAAACGGTTGCTAATAGACTATTTACAATACATTAACTACGATGACACTTATCTAAAATCAGACCCTAACTGATAAACAAAACCTACGTGCACGCTAAAAACGAGTGCACAATCAGCGCAAACACCACTTGAATGAAAACAACACAAAAGCATATAAATTACACACGCAAACAGCTACTGATACTCAAAGTGCATTCATTGAGACAAAGTATGATTGCGTAAGCGAGTACGTAATTGACAATCACGCCAGACAAGGGTGACAAAAGCATGGTATGCCAGAGGCTGACTGGCTGACAGAGAGTGGGGTGGTCGTGACCGCCCTATCTCGAGTCATTGACATCTTAATTAGTTTAGCACGCAGTTATAAATCTCGCTATGTTGTGTAATGACGGCGGTGAACTCTGGACAAATTACTGTATGAGTGTGTCGGTAGGGACGAGAGCGCAGGCGGTACTACCTACTTCAGTTTGGATATTAATGAGAATAGGGTGAACCTTTCGTGCTTTGAAGCGTATTGGTAGTCCGATATCACGACATACAAATTCCGTTATAAATGATCGCTACTTAAATTGAATAGACACAATTAATCAAATTCCGTTTTAAACTAAATGGAATTTCATTATGAAACGAATAAAATTAAGGAATTGTTCTAATTAACCTAATGATAAGATATCATTGTTCGTTTAGATCCATATGGTGTTAATATTTGGCGATTTGGCATCTCACATAACATATTTTATTAATTAAAACTGAATGAGATTATTGTGTTAACTATAATAATATATTACGTAATGTAGGAATTTTAATTGAGCAGAATTGGTATAAACACAACCATTTTTACTCAAGACCTATTAAAATAATACAGTATATATTTATAAGAGACCGTTTCATATTCATAATTGTTAAAGTTTTTTGTTACTGTTATTTAAATTTTATACATGGCAAAATGTTGCTTAAAGAATAAAATGGTACTAACAACAAATCATATTTTAATCCACGATCAGCAATTATACAAATAGTTATGTTTTAATGAAATAGTTATTTAGTTTGTGAACGTAGGTGGAGTCTCATATTTATAGATCGAGAAAAGTTGTTAAGAAGAGAACGCCACACCCGATTAGATGAGCGCTCAACATTATTTAAGAGAATGACGTTGGCAATACTAGGAGAGTAGAAACACAAGTGACAATTAAAAGTAAAAACGAAAGAAAGTTCTACTCTTAAGATCGATTTTGTCAATCAATGAATACGAGAATTTCCAAACTAAAAAACTAATTAATTAAGCTATATCATTTTTTTAAAAATTCTAAAAATTTCATCCAACTATTTATATTTTTGAAGAAGTTTCAAATTTAACTAAATCAGCAATTGATAATATTAGCCACTACACATACTTTAGTTCATTATACTATAATGAAATAAAGTACGACATTTTTTAGTAAGAACAAAATTATTTTTCTTGGACATCAAAAATGATTCCATTTTCCCAAGAGACTCTTATCAATATATGGAAAATTGTGGAATTCCAAAACTTTTCTAGATTTTCTATGAAACCTGATTAAACTTTTCGTAAGTGCCAATCGACTAAAAAACCTACCCTTCATCACAATATTATGTGAAATTCATAGGTGAGAAAGATAGACAACCCACAGCTTCTATATTATTCAATCTTTGGATTGTCATGGAAGCTTTTTGGATATCTTTATTAAGCGCACCTGATCACCGCCATCAAAGCTGCGCTGGGAGACGGAGAAGGCGAGCAGCTTAGCGTAGGTCTCCTCGCAGGGTCGGTAGACAAAGACGCCCGAGTTGAAGCAGTCTGGCCAGCCGGGGTCGGGGGACGCGCTGAATTCTTCGTATTCGAAGAGGTCGTCGATGTTCTGCACTACCTGTCAGCGGGGGTGGAAGTATTAGAGGATGAGAATTAAAGATATCAGGCAAATACTTCATTTAACGGAAATATATTAAATTTAATAATAGTCTACAGTAAAAACTGTATGTATTGTAATGACCTATTTTAACTATTATAGAGCACAACATAAAATGTATGTGATGGGATTACGTAGAAAGTGAACTGCGTCAAATATATCCTTTGGTCAATATAACTTCTCTTTAAAAATACCAGACCATTTATCACAAAATACCACTTTATAAAAAACTCTAGTATGGTAAACTGAATATATTCCTTCCTAATTGTTAATTTTAGAATTACTATTTAGTATTTAATCCATGTAATCTCTTCCTAACAAAAATATATTTTGTATAACTATCTATTTAAAAAATCAATAAAAAGTTATCACATTCGATGCTATTAATATAGTCCCGACAGTGCACATTGGACGTGTTTTATTTATTTAGTTAGATATAAAATCACGCCATAGTTCTAATTTGAAAAAAATGACATAAAACTAGTATCTAAACGATATTTTCAAAATCGGTCGATATGAAATGATGTAAATTAAAATTATGTAAATAGACACTTGATATAAGTATAGACATAAACAGCATTGCTTGTTCCTAAATACATAATAATATGTTTGGAATATGACGCGTAGCCTGTCAAACAATTAGTAAATTGTGTGCGATTAAAATAAAACATATGAAATTTACTTGAAATCCTTTTAAATAGTATTGCATTTCAGTCGCACGAACGTTATATTATGAGACAGACGGTGACTGACATTTCCTGGGAACATGCACAACCAAATAACCGATTAATAAAATATACTAAAGCATGATCATCAAACGGTCGGATTAGAAGCGACATGTCAGCTGTATAGTATTGCATCTCTAAGTGCCTCACGATGAGAGAACAATAACAAAATACAATATTTTAAAAATGCACGCAATAAAATCAGACAATCGATTTTGTTAAATCACATAATCAGTTGACGTGGCATACGTCGGTTAACAAGAAGGTGCAGCAATATTTTAGGTTATTGGTGAACAACCAGAAAAATTCGCACAAATAATTTCTAGTAAGTTATTGACTCATAATAATAAAGTAATTTCACAAACCACAACAGAATTTCAAGTTTAAAATATACGTTTACAAAAAGCTATGAATATTGTGTAAATAAAATGATCTAAGAAAGTACATATAAATCTGATAACATCTACTTACTATACAAGAATATACTGTCAAACTATGATTAACATTTGATACACCGTGTTTTAAGTGTACCAGCTAGCTGTGAATTATTTATTGCCTTTTCCGGTCTATTTTTCTCACAGTGATTCATTCTACAAACGGAACTTTCTAAAAACTATAGTATCTACAAGCTATGCTCTATTTATATTTATATATTACCTAATTTTATTAATAATAAAGCAAGCAGTGACTTTATTTTTTTAATATTATTATGTAATGCAAAAGAAAAACCACAATAAAATTCAAAGTTTATAACAATTAATAGTATACACAAAAAACCAAGCTTTCACCTTTCATGAAGAAGGCATAATCATGTTTTTTTGTGTATTAATTGTAATATACTTTAAATTTTATTGTGGTTTTTCTTTTGCATTCCTCACAATGACCATAACCTGTTTTTAATTATCGTTATTATGTAATGCTTTTACTTTCTGATTTTATGGATAATAATTGTCCATAACAGTAACTATTTCTGATTAGTAAACAATTTGGAGATAGTCCAGGGTACTATTTGATTATTGAAATGAGTCAGTAAATATTAAAATTAAAATAATGACAATAAAAGTGTCCTTTGTGCTATATAAACGAGATGTTAAATGGCAACATGGTCTAGTACAAAGTCTACGAAGTTATACGAAATTCGTTATAAATAAAAAATCAATAAAATAATAGGTTGAGATTATTAAATATTAACACTAAATATTATATACTGAGTATTTTAGGTGAGGAGACAATAAATATGACCGTACATAATAAAATATTAAATTGGTGAAAAGAATAACACTGATAAATATGGAAATATATTAACATAAACTTATTGAAAAGGCTTAAAGCCCTAAAAAATGGAACAGTGTATTATTTACTAATTATATAGGTATGAAGATAATAATAAATACCTACCAATAATTAAAATTGAATGGTAATTATAATTTTGAATATTCCATTTTATAGGTAGCAGTGATTATATAATATATCAAATTAATAACGTGATAACAAAAAAGGTAGGCTTTGATCACATTTCTCAAGACAGCGTGCAAACCATTCACATTCTAATCCTTTGATCTAATTGGTAAAATTGTCACGCTGTAGCTTTTTTCATGCATGATTACAGGCTGAATAACTAGTACATAGGGAGGGAAATCGTTCCATCGTTAATGTATTATACTGACCTAGTTATCTATCCGAAAGGACAAGGTAAAGAGGCGATGGGATAGAAAAAACCTCGTCTTTTTAAATAGACATGTAGTAAATCGCTCTAGCGTGAGACCTTCCAAATATTCCAGTCACACCAACGTGGGATATATATGGCGATACCAGAAAACCTAATTCCAAATTGGCACGCAATACTAGCAGAAAAGGCATTATATACCGGTCGATGTACGCCTATGCACTGTACTAACACACTCTAATGTGAGTGCTGGCTACATGTGCACACACACACACATCGTCATCTCTCTCCA
>JAUZND010089884.1:0-15263 GCA_034780555.1 Coelogynopora nodosa
CAGAGGCAGGTTAGTATAGAGAGTACTAAAATCAAAGGTGTAAAAAGACGAAGCTGGAGTATTTTTCATTTTACTGAAATTTTACATTCTAATGAAAAGATTTACCAAATCATAAAAAATAACACTGTATTGATCGTTATTTTAAAAGAGTGATAAACCTCGAGGCTTTCACTACATCCATGGTTCCTTTCCGTGCTTCTATATTGTATCCCGTCTTCACAACTACATCATTGTAGTTGTATACTGAAATTATTTATCTTGAATAAATGTACTAACTACAATTGAACTCTGAGACCATGTTCACCATTATCTGAGCATTATGTAACAGACAGTGGCCGTATACTCGAAAGTGGATAAGGATAGGCTTGGTAGTGGGATAAGTTATCCCCTATCCATGGCTCACGGTGCGACCGATTCGCACTTCTTAATTCTCAAACGTTGGCTCACTGTGAGCCATGGATAAGGATAAGGAATCCACCTAAAAATAAAGTTATTTCCATCAGTTTGTCGTTTAATCAATCAGGAGAGAGGTCATCGAGTCAAAGCTAATAGTTAAGGTACAATATAATTATAAGCTTGTTATCCCCGTTCTATTGAGTAACTTAAATAATATATATATTTTTTAAATATTTAATCTCGCGCAAAAAGCAAGCACTCTGCTATTAAGTGTTCTTTTACGGCATCCTAGTAGGCAGCAATACTAATATAATACGTATAGTTTTCAAATAATAGAAAAATCAATAGATTATTAGTTTGTAATACAGTATGTAATACAGTAAATGAAAATATCATTTTAACCTTAAAATAACTATTTCTACCATGTTAACAATTAGCTTCGAGTCACTATTTCCTTCTTTGTGGCATCCTGTTCTGTATTTACTAGCTCCATCTCTGCCCTTTGTAAGCGTTGTGATCAAGAAAAACAATGCACATTTGCGGGTAAACCAGCCCCAAAGCAGGGTAAGGGTTTGCGTTATCCGATTGTTAGCCATGAATAAGGTATCCACTTTCGAGAATACGGCCAAAGTAGTGTAAATGTAACATTTATGTCAGCAGTATGACGTAACTCACATTCTGTTCAACTCCGAAGCGAAGATCAATTTTGTCCTTCTCTGACACAGCGGGCAGATCTACAGCAGCTCCGGGAAGGTTGACCCCCTTCTTCGAGCCCAAACTACCACCGTTCTCCACCTCACAGTCCAGCGAGGCTGCGTCTGGGGAGAGAGAAAGAGAGAGATAGAGGGGTGAAAGGTACTTATCAAATTAAATTGCAAAGAATAATAATAAATTATATACTATGCACCTTCATGCCACTTATTCGCAGTTTAGCAGTGTTCAACCGATCATTAGAAGAAAGTGGTTAAGCCTCACGGTGCCCAGTGCAATTTAAAGGCTGATAAATGCTCAGCTGGCAATTGATTATAACTACTATACCAGGAAAAGAATTCGAAGAGTAACTTTAAAGCAGTACACTAATGAAGTGATACCAACATCCCTTAATAACGCAGATTGTTATAGTTATATTACTAACAGGTAACTGTGTAGAGGGAAGAAGAGATATGATGTTCGGAACGTCTAAAAGAGACCAAAGAGAACAAAAGAGGAACCAATGCTTTGATCATAATTATGGCAACTGAATAATCTGCAGTGCTCACTATCTTGGTTCGTAAAGATGTACCGAAATAAATTATGTATGCAGCATACTGTTACTCATAATCGAAACATAGTGTACTGTAAGATTTATAGCAAGAAATTCTAATAGTTTTCTATAAATTTTAAAAAAAATTGTACAACATTTAATCTACTTTTATTTAATATTATTAAATATATATTTTTGTAAACATGTAGAAATCAAGTAAATTAATATAAATTAAAAATTGTCACAAATTATTACAAAACAGGATAGGTTGGTGGAATTTCGATAAAGTATTGATCAATAAGACAATTAGATAGAAGACATAAAACTAAAAATAGAGATAATATTTCTACGTAAACAATACTATAGCTTACTTAATATACATAGACTTAAAGAAACGGCAATAAGGGCAGCTTGAATAGGAGATATGTTACACTGTGGTTAATATCTCACTAAGAGATGAGATTGAAAAGGAACGCCCGATAAAAAATGGTAATTTAGAGACAAGAAAGAGAGTTGACGGAAAGAAAAAGAGCTGAACAAATAAAAGCAAAGTGCAGGGAAATAGAAAAGGGTGGATTTTACATCACATATATTGATGTGTTGACGAGCATAGAAATAAAGTAAAGTCATTAAATCCTCAAAAATAGATTTATAACAAAATAAGTAATGGATACAGAATATCGAAACAATGTACAAATGAAAATCAATACTAGAACTAATTAAATCAACTAATCATTAAAACATTTTCTTATTTTTATTTTCAGAAAAAACAATATACATTCAATTTCTTAATCGTTTGGATTATTTTAAAATTGTACGAACAGGACATTATTTAAGAATTTCAAAGCACTAAGAATGAGTGAAGAAATAACACGACTAAAATACACATTATGATCAAAGATTTATACGACAACATAATTCATCTACTCAGACAAGGACTTTGTTCGTGTATCACAGAATGTTTTAATTAATTATTTAAAATCAAATATTTCATCTAACACTCGACATTGTATGATCCCAAATGGTTAATCTGCACTGTAGACTTAACTAGGAATTTTGATCATACATCAAAATTAAGCACAGCTTCATAATTTATTATAAAAAAACCTTGATAAACATTATAAAAATATCTTAAATATACACAACACAATTAGCAGACATTGATTATAAAACGTAATTAAAACGTATCATACATAGGCGACGGTTAAAATATAAACTTTTTTTATTATTCTTTCCTATTTGAACTTAGTGTGGTGAATTTTACTACTAAACATACTATTAAATATCCATAACCACAAACAATGCACAGTGAAATTTGACTTAAGTCTGCTAGGCAGTATTGCAACTCAATTTTCATAACCGTTTCCAGAATATAATAGCCAATCAATTCAAGACAGATAAATTATTTATATATATTATGTTCCCTCTTCACCAAATACAGTCCTATTTATCGCCTAGATTGATAAAGCACATTAGACAGACAAAGTATTCGATAGCGTCAGTCAATCTTTTCCTTCTTACATTTCAATGCAACCTTATAGTCTAGTCGAGGTTGACCTTCAGTCAAGAACGGATCCATCTTACTTGTATATCAGAATCTTAGTAGGAGGCTACTCGAGACATGATAGAATTGTATAATATATAGCTCATTGTAATGGAAGTAAGATAAGCCAGGTGTATCGTACATAGTAGACCATAGGATAGACGTGCTTCAGATATAAAGGTGGGTGGGTGCGTACGCCGAAAATAGACCATTCTACTATGATGGACATTGTAGTTAAATATTGCTCAAAAATATATGAAAAACTATTAGCAATTAAGGTAACATATATTCGATAAATACTAATATCACAAGAAGCAGTAATTGTGGTTCTCTTTTTCTAGTTCAAACAGGGGTCATTTTTAGATAATATATACGAACAATACATGACTATATTATAAGCAACTGTTTAGAAAGTCGATAGCTATGTCGCATGAATTCATTTGATCACAAATTGGTTATAAAACAATTATTGAATAGAATGGTAAAATATGTACAGTAACGATTATAAGATCGGAACTGAGTGAGGCGAAACATATATTATTAAATAGTAAATATAACAATATCAGTTACACATAATGACGGCTACCTAACTAAACTATGCCATTATAATTATTTTAAGTCAATACTATCCATACAATCGAACTACAATAATATAAAACACTCTTTTGCCCCAAATGAATACTAAAAACCAAGAAGTCTGTATCAACTATAATGCCCAGAAACAATACAGCTAGGTGAGAGATGACGTCATCAACTTACTCTTCTTCCTGACGACCAGGCTGAGGAGGCCGTCATCGATGAAGATGCGACTGCCAACATCGCACACCTTGGTGATGTTGGGATAGTCGACCCACATGTTCTTCTCGTCACACTTCTCCATGAAGTCATCCGAGGTCTGGACCGTGATCTTCATCCCTCTCACCAGACCCACCTCAGCTGTACCACTCTAGAGATACATAAAGGGTGGAGGGGTTGAGGTATGAGCTACTAACAAGGGCGGGGGAGTGTAGTGTTATTATATTGTCAAATATATTACATTTTTTTGACGGTATAGCTGCGGTTAATGCTACTTTTTTAAACTATATTTTATTGTATCACTGAAAATAAAAAAGTTTTTTATAAGAGTGACTACTGATTTTCGTGAATCAGGACCATTGTAACGACCACTCTGGAAACACAAACAGAGCTGAACATAAAGACTTAACAAACTTAACGGCTTAACAAACAGACTTAGCCATCTGGTTTGCGCACATCGCGCATAACTTTTTCCGGTCCAGCCATAAACCTCCAGGACCTAAACATGTACCCAAACTAAAATGTCAAGATATACACACGCAATACTTGTACATGTTTGTTATGTTAGAGCCACAATCGATAATCTAGTTATATATTGATAAAGTTATACCGAAAATGATAGGAGGATTCTTGCTATTTGGACCACAAGTGTAGATGAAGGCTGGAAAATAATGCGGAATTAAATTGTTTAATTACATTAAAATGAGTATAATTTGAAACATAATATTTACACATAGATTGACAACATTTTCAAATAGTTAAGAGCTGTTTGTGAACTCACAGCTATCAATTTTTTTTAATAAATTCAATTTAGTTTCCAAGAAACCTAGTTTACATAATTATTTTTCGTTATTCAATCAATCATTGTTATTAATGTTATTTTTATCAACTCTGTCGTATCCAAACATTCGAAATAGACGTAACACAGGATATCTTCCTTTTGTGATAAATAGTCCTTATAAACCTTAGATTCTACTTCTGACATATGACGGTAACCCTCCAATCCAACAACACATTTACTCACAATTACAGGAACGCAACATACAGGCTGCCATGGTTGAAAGGCAGCTCCCCAGGGACCAACAAAAGAAAGCGTCTGACATATATGGTGTTGTTATACCCAGAGGTCAGCGGGTGTGTTAGGTTTGTAAGGTAGGAGGAGAAATTGAAGATGTGCGTGGTATCATGTCGTATTTAACCGTAGGCTGGGGATATATCCATGTTATAATGTTACATAAAATAATAACATTCCACAAAACATTATCCAGAAAATTTAAACAAAAAACCTCAATCTCATTATTAATAAATTGTTGGATAGAAACTAAAATAACCAATTACAGAATTCCAGGATGTATACGAATTGTATCCTAGAGCAAACGAGCAAAGGGAAGAGAAATTGTCCTGTTCAATGATATTATAAGACAAGATACTTAACCACATTCTCATAATATAATGATTTGCTGCTGTCAATTAAAGATTCCTAGAGTTCTGAGTAGGTAAGTGTGTAGAGAGTGTTCGTTAAAAACCTTATAACAAATAATCGATTCAAGTTTTTCTAAATTTATAGAGTCGAAAGTAATTTAGTAAACAAGACAGTTAGTACTGACAGCACTAATCCACATTATAATATCAGCCTGCGTTACACCACGCGGCGGAGAATGTTCGCAATAAATAACTAACTCAAACTGATTTAGAATCGCATGATAACATCTTGACTGTGATCAATTGGGACAAGTCTAGACATGATAGAACATAAATAAAAAACAGACGTATTCAATTCTATTATTTCTTAATAGAAATCTATCCAAAGGAACTTTCAATAATGCTGTAGTTTTTGAGTAAAATACTATATGACTACATTGGCCTCGTATTAACGAGTTAAACACACGAAACATTTTTAATAAAACTCTCCTTGACAATGATTCTTTGGTCCCTTCAATCCATAACATAGTATTATTACAGCGTCTGACGCAATCCTATCAACTACTTTTTCACACAAAAGCGAGTTCTAATTAAAATTATTTATATTAATTAATTAAAATTAATAAAATCAAAATTCTAGTGCCTTTAAGGGTAAATTAAAAGTTGCCAATTAAATAGGGATCATAAAAATATATAAAATGGATAAATTTATATAGAAAGAAAACAACTTCAGACTATTACATAAATGGAATTACGAAGTTATTTCCACTTAGAATATGTATTAACAATACGAGCATATCAGAAAAAACTAATTATAGCACTATATATAAACCATTTTTAACTTTCAACATATGAAAATACACAATTAATAGGCAAAAATAATGAAAATATCGCCAAAAATTATATAATATTAGAATGACAAAATGTCTACCATTTATAATCTTATTTCGATCTTAAAGACTTTTTGAAGATAAAAACAACCAACTATCATACTATTCTCAGTTAAACAAAACATTGTTCCAGATCGCAATCATTACTCGCAACTTTACATTGCCTAGTTAGATAAATATACCCGAGCAGACCTAATAAAGTCGAAACAGAGATCCTGAGCACCCACTACTTATGAAGCCATTCAATTGGTAATATGAGTAGTATGTGAGTAGTCATTTTCTAAACGTTCTAGATTATAATATTTAGCAGTCAAATAACGTGTACCCCACTAAAGAGCTTTTACTGTTCGATATCTACCTTTTTTAAATATAAAACTTTGAAATCATTTTAGGACTCAGGTGCCACAATCTCAACCCCCCCTCTCCATCTGAGTCAACAACTCACCCCCTTGATGAGCCCGGTCCTGATCTCGGGTCCCTTGGTGTCCAAAGCGATCCCGATGGGTCGGTAGATGGGCTTGAAGGTGGCCACCGCCTCACGCACCAACGCCATGGTCTCCGCGTGGTACTCGTGTGTACCGTGGCTGAAATTGAGGCGAGCGATATTCATCCCCGCTGCGATCATGCGGTGCAGCATGTCCACTGACTTACAGGCGGGACCTGAACAGGGAGACAGAGATGCAGTGCTACTTTAATAACCACAATAAAACTAGATAGAGGCGCTAATAATAAAAGTGATAGTTTTGATTAAAACAGTATGGAAAAATGACATCCTTGACAAAACGAATAAAAGTGAATTGGACTTAAGATTAAAGATTAAAAAGATTAAACTTTACTTGCAGAATAAACCATCCAAAAATCCAGAACATAAACGGGTATTCCGAAGTACATAATATGTCGTAAAGTTTATTATTATTCATGCGATATACAATTAATTCATTGACAAACCTTGTTTTTTTATAGAAAATAAGCTCTCAAAACGGTGCCACTAAATAGTAACGTCTATATTATATATAAATAACAACCTAATCGTCAGTTTCTATCAATATTTATAATCTTATTCGGCAAGCTTCCCAAATGTTCCATAAGATAATTAAATAATAATTTAGTAAACGACTCCTGTATCACTTGCTAAACATAAATGACACCAAATAAACATGTGTAACTCATGGTGAATTTGAACTCAAATGAAGTTGTCAATTGCTTTAAAGCTTCTTTAGATTCTGTCGAAGTGCTGTATATTTCAACGTAAATACAGTACAGTTTCAGATTATATTATACAAAACGCATTTTAGGTGTGAAACAAAACACAATTAATGTACATAGTGTCACATAAATATTACAACGTAACAAAATTCTATAGTTGTAATTAATTTCAAAACGAAGAAATTGTCTAAAATTTACTATCGACACGCTCGCATGACAAGAAATTTAATTATAAATGAGCTAAACAACAATGGCATCGAATTTTAATCAAGAATGGAGATAATGCAATATTACTTAAATCTAAAAAGGGGCAATCTAAATTAACTAGACAACGTTTTGATGCAACATTAATTAGTAAACGTCCTTAATTAAATGAAGCTTTGATAAAATGAAAATAGAAAAAAAAACACGATCAATATCAAACACGAGCTGCTATAATCTCAGAATGTTATTAAATATAAAAATGTAAGGGGAAAAAAATCATCACGAAATGTTTAGACGAATAAGACTCGTATTACTTTAACATATACACCAACCGTTATTGCTACATTTTAAATATAATATTTATTTTGAAATTGGGACACAAAAATATAATTATAGAACAAAAAATGTAGTATACAATTTTTTAAATGTAAATAATTGTCATCTCCATTTAAATTCGCATTGTGCTCTTTCACAATATTCAAAGTTAATTTTATAAAAAAGTTGTACAGTAATACAAGACAACTAATTGTTAGAAACCTTAACACACAAATGTAGTTGTGTAAGATCTACAGCAACAAAAGCTATTGAATTTTAAAACATGTAACAATATACTTACCTACTTACTGTGTACTTAGTATAGTATAACTTTATGCAAAATATATGTTGTGATAATGTATTGTATATACACTTAGAACACAACCAGTTTAGTCATCGATGGAATACAAACTGTCGGTGTATGCTCAAAAAAAAATAGAGATCATAAGCTGAGAACCGTTTAAACTGTTCTGTGGTGTAAAACTTTTCGAGTTTATGACAATTTAGAAATGAAAACTCTTTTTAGATTCAATAGAAACAATATTTATGCATAACTGATCGTTCTTCACATCACCTAAACCGTTCTATGAATCGCAACAAGTGTGCATAACTCTTCGTTAAAATAATATAATCCATATAATCAATTGATTTATTATCACTCCAGTGTTTTTAATAATTATAACATTATCATTAATAAAAAAACTGTCACTGTAGCGACGACCATGTAGCAAAAATTCAAGCGTGCCAAATATGAGCGAAAATAAATATTAACTCAAAAGACAATTCTCACATTATCTATTTAAACCTACCAGATAACTAAACAATAAAAGTACTCTTTTGAGATGGATTCAAAATTGTGGAGAATCAGTTAAGATGTACTTAGCTGTTAAAAAATCAATACATACCATTAAAGGAAGTTAGAATAACAAAAGTATGACGATTATTTGAGTAAAACTTGGTAGTCTTGATACTTTACTCTCGATACAGCTGTAGTTATATCATAATCAACACAAATATTAATTATCAAAATCAGTTGGATTGCAAGTTATGAGACTGCTCCATGTCGCCTAGACTACACAGAGGACAGCCCAGGCCACAGCAGCACTCACCAATGGTGCAGACGATGCCGGTGTTGCGCACAAAGTTGGGCTCACTGTCGATATCCAGCGAGCACATATGCTCCAGATGGGACCGGGCGTTGGCCGCCTGCATCTGCTGCTTCTGCACATAGTAGGGTGTCGTCTCAAAACTGAGTGGGTTGCGATGCATCTTTCACTTGTGGTGGTGGTACTGACTCTGACAAACTGTAACAGAGACACGGATATCAATATTTAGATAGTTAGGAACTATAGCAAAACATTTCAGACTTATTGTAGTAAATGTAGAAACATCTCAAGGTAAAATAATATAGCCATAGGACAACTATTGAGGAGTGGTCTCATTTATATTAAAAGTTAACTACAATCAATAATCGAGAAGAAATTTATAGACATTTTTAGATGACAGTTATTATCTATATTATGTATACAAGAAATAAAAGTTGTTACTTGTAGGCTTTGCAGAACATTAGTAATGACTATAAACGCCAAAACATACTTTAATATATTTGACCAGTTTGAGTATATATACAAAATTAAAACTAATTACACCAGTCATATAAAATGAGCAGGCAGTATTTCATATAAATAGTGCATGGAGAAAGAACAAGATGATGTCCAAAGAAGCTGTGCCTAACTATTTTTGTTTCCACAGTTAGTTAATAGTGTATACAAAACTGGAATTTTTATAGCATAAAATTAAAGTAATACATCATATAAACTAATACTAACAAATAATTTTTCAATATTTACGATTTGACAATATCATTAAAGGAATTTCTAAAATTAAGGAATTGTTTTCAAAACAATGTACATAGAACACCTACATAACAAGAAATTTGGTTGCATATAAACAGACACAGAATAATCAGATTTTCGTACAATAGTGCAGCTCTGATTAAAGCACGCTAATTTCGTGCAGCATTGGAAGTGCTGAAAATGTGTATCATAAAATAAAACTAAATTATAATTAATTGTGCAACAGGTTAAAATATGAATATAATTAAAAAGTATCACTAATTAAAATACAATTTTCGTATTAGGAACAGCTGTAAATAAATGTGAAAAAATTCACTAGTCTAATTGGTAACTCCATTTCCTTTGACAAACCTGGATTTGGCTAAATTAACCATTTTATTTCTCCTCAAATATCTTCTCATATCCTTGTATTCTGCTAATTTTTTTTTACATTTTTAGAAAAAATCTGCTTATGTTATAACTAATCTGGAATAAAGCTCAAATTTAAGTATTTTATCTATTAATAATTTTTTTTAAAAGCATTAGTTAATGTACTGAATATTTTTAATTTTAACACAATTTTTAATATAATGATAACCAAAATTATATTTTAATAAGATACTAATAGAAATAAATAGTTTAGATTTAAATTAAATGTAAATATTAGGAGGCATATATAATCAAATAGTTATGTTTAAACAGATACTATATAATAATTGATTAAGTCACCTTACAACACTTATGAATCTTTTGATCATATGGAAAAGCTACTTCATAATAAGCTTAGAGCAATCCTGTAATTTTGAAATTTTTACAGCTGATTATGTATACATATTGTCTAATTGCATAACATTCAAAGGCTTTCAGGGGTTATTTTACTCAGTTTTCAAGGGTTCTTATCTCATCATGTTTAAATAGATAGTTTCCCATCAGTTCAAATATTCCAGGCCCGGGATTGCCCTCTTTAAAATTGTAAATTTGGTTTTTAGGACAATTTAAACTGCAAATTTTGCTACACCTGAAAATATATATATATATTAGAGAAAAAAAATTAACTTCTTAAATTTCAAGGGTTTTCACAGGTTGGTACAAACCCTGAATTATGATTCAATCAAGATAATTACATGACTAACTGATTAATGAAGCATGATTCAATAGTCAACAAATTCAAGCAAATGATAGAAATATCAATTTAACTGTATAGGCCTGTACAGCAACTGAGTAAGCCTGGGACATGCCTAATAACATTGCTCTTTTATATAAAAAAATGAAGTATAGGTAGTATTCAGAGGTGCAGAGTGAATTTAAGCACTTCATAAACTACCTACTGCTTCAGAACAATGGGCCTTGATCCATCTTTGAGTGTTTATCAAACTGATTTTGATGCTAAATACATAATTTATCTATTGAAATTTATAGTTGTACAATGTAATACATATTGTACCTGTGGCTGTAGTTTAAAATTATTAAAAATATAAATAATATTAATATACTCTATTCATAATCATATTTTTTACTTTTCTATATCTGCAGTATAAGATTATCTGTAACTAGCAGTATTATAAATATTCTAAAAGATATTATGGCTCGAACTTATGCTAGTCCATAATATGAATCAATTATATATTTATAACCACTGACACTGGGGTTTGTGAAGTAAATTACTAAATTAATTTTAAGCAGTAAGATATGGAGACCTGCAATACAAATAACACACAATGATAATTTGTATTTCCTGAACTATAAGCCATAAAATTATTAACTATATAGTATATGTACAGCTGCAACTGTTATTTATATTTATAAAAATATATCCTTAACTAACTGGAATAAAATGTAAAATATCCTTTAGATATTCTGTAGAATATTTGTGTAAAACTTTTGCTTTATATATATTGCTTTAAACTAGATAAATTGTTTATTACTAGAGAATATGGTAATTTGTATTTCCCAACTAGCCAGAAAACCCAAACTAGCTGGAACTTTTTTATTAATGAAGATAAACTCCAAACTACCTGGAATATTAAAGAAATCATGTTCACAATCATCTATGATCTATGCAAAAAATTAACCATATATATCTTTTTAAACCAGAGAAATAGTTAGTTATATACCTATTTCTTTATACATTAAAAAAGTTGCAGCTAATTCAGTGATTTCAAATAGTTATTTTTAATTTTGGTAAAAATTGATTTATGCAATGAATTCTCTAAGTAAGTCTCTAGTTTAAAACAATAAATATTCTTCAATATATTTTACTTATTATTCGTTAGATCGGGATGAATTTTTATAAATAAAAAAGTTATAACTATTTCAGGGATTTCTGGTTAGTTTGAGGAATATAAATTATTTGCAATTAACAATTTAACAAACCAATCTGCAATTAATACATTTTTAATTTTATTTGTTAAAAATAAATTAATATTAAAAATTCATTGTGAATACATAGTACCAGTTGCATATCTAACACAGCCATTCTAAATTATATCTATAGCAACCATTATAACTAATTTATCTGTTTAAATAGATTAATTTGCTATGGTTGTCAAGCAAATTATTCATTAACTGAGTTGCCATTTCCATATATCTTTGTACAAATTTAACATTTAAAATTAGTCTAAAGACAATTAAATCATAATTTTATAATCTTTAGTTTCACTTTAAAGTGTTTCTTCTTACGAAATATTCTAATATTTTATTGTAAATCCATCTCAACTGTGTCTGTATTAAACAATATATTTAAATAGTTTTCGTCAATTACAAAGATGGCAAAACCATATATTTTAGCCCAGATTAAAAATTTAACAAATTGCTTAAAACATAACGTAGTATAGAATATAAACATTATTGAAATAGGCATTTAAAACTTACTAAATGAAGAATTAATGTCAAGAGCACGAATCGAAAGCTCGATTGTTGAAATTTTAAAATAAACTGAATGTGTTTGTTTTTACTATTACGTTTTAATTTAATTTAAACGCTAAAACAATTCAAAGACAAAGTTATGAAACGTAAGACTATAATTATTGAACAAAACTATTTTTAACCATTTCACTTGTATGTATTGTATTTTAGTAAATAATATTATGAATTTTATATATTACAAAGCACACCTTTCAACGAAATTTCAAATTAATCCATTTTAGATTTATATTAAAATAATTTTTATTTAGTTTAAATTTGATAAATAATTCCATGACTTTCCTCCCTTAATTAAATGTACCAATTTCCACAAACCATTATTTCATACAGATAAACGTGATAAAGACTAAAATTTATTAATATTTTTCCTTACATTGTGGTCTGCCCGCGCGTTACGTTATTAGCAAGTTTGTGTTGGCTGTTACGTTACGGTGCGTAACTAAGGGGGTCTTTGAAAATCCAATTTTTTCAGTACGTTATTTGTGAATGACCCCTTTGATACATACACAATTAATTAATAGAAAAAAATAAAAATTATATTCAGATATAAATAAATATTAATAAGGAATAGGGTAAAGCCATATTTTTAAAAATATTTTACAAAATAAAACACTAATTTAGACCAAGTTGCAATAATTTTTATGTCCCATGATACCAAATAATGGGTAATAATAATTACACAAATATCATTTTTTTAAATCGATCTATGCAAAGGGAAATGAGTTCATTTTCGATGTTCATGATTTTCGCAAGGTGTTGGATTTTTTCAGCAGGACGAACTTCCCCTGTTTTGCATATCGATATGCGTCTTTACTTGGTAAGCTAGCATATAGATGTATAATCCAGTCATGTCATTTTACCTTCCCTAGAATAATTTTGATTTTCCAATCGACACTATAACTGACTCAGTTATGTCGATTGGAAAAGATAAATAAGAAATGACGCAGTCTTTAGAAGACAGTCTTGATGGCGTGTATATGAACTACGTGAAAACCACAAAAGCCGGTGTACCCCAGTTTTGTGCCGATGACATACAAAGTTATTTGTTAATCGAATCACAGATCTTTAAAATAATTGGAGCCTATACAAATAAAAACTGATTTTTTTTAAGTTGCCAATTTTCTTAGGGATGAAAGAAGTTATATACCTTCAACTGGATATCAACGGCAGAAGAATAAACATTTAAACATTTAAACGAATGGTGTCTTCTGACCACTTAAGTTGGTTGTTGTAGTAGCTTATTTAGTAATTATTTTTTCGAACTTGATATGGTACATTAATGAATTTATAAATGTTATACACTTGACAAACAGTTTTACTAGTTCTAGAGATTTTATTACAAAACATGTACAGTATGTTCCTTTACCGCGGGCTCCATGTCATTCTACATTAACTATCCACAGATAATTTTTCGCACGGAGACAACATAACGCACAATTTGTAAAATGATTAAGTATAACAATGGTTATATATTATATCTACGCAAATAATCCCTCTCCTGACCCTTAATTGCAGATTCTATAGTATTATTTCAGAAATAATTTAATTATTATAACTATGATATACCGATTTCACAAATAAATTAAACACAATGTTAGTTATTCAGAAGATATTAATATTATATATATTTAAGTCGAGTTGTATGAAATCGTACGAAAATCATGATAATGAATATAAAAACACACAAGACAAATCTTAACTCTCATAATTGGAATTACAAGAGAAACAATGGAATACAAATAGCCTGCATATAGAACATGGAAAGTGACGAGATAAAGTGACAGCTTAAAATGTGTATGTGAACGTGGTTGACTCAGTACCCGTCAATGCCTGGCATGCCGAATGTGTGGGCAAACTCTCGGACACGCTTGGCCAACTCGGTGATCTTTGAATTGATCTCCTCATCGGAAACCAAGATTGCCTGAAAGGTAATTGAAATAAAAAGGTACAAAATACATACTACATTCTTGAATACATTAAAGGACCAGATAGAGTTTTCTGGCATAGGGTTCGTGGCAAATGTGTGGATATACCTCTTTTAACATGAGCGCGATTACCACGAGATCTCCATTTAACACGAGCTGCCTTCGAATTTAATTAAAATACATATAAAATTGTAGTATTTTAGTAAAACACAAAACGATAAAACTTGTAAGGGAATAGAATAACTAAACTGCAATATGAACTGGTTTTGACACTTAATATTATCACAATTGAGTTTACTTTAAATAGAATGGGCAACCTCATAATATGGTTCGTAAAGAATTTTACTGATAAGATTCCCTGATGTTTTAATATTTTTAGTTAATTAAAAAAAAGAGTAGAATCTATCAACTTTTTTATACGAAATTTCCATAATATAATACAAATTTGATTAACAGTTTAAAAGATATATATTATAAACAATTTAGTGTTTAATAGTATATTACGCCACGCGAATTGATGGTTTTTACTCACGCGGCCGAAGGCCAAGTGAGCATATTAATTTGAGT
>JAUZND010089895.1:0-15262 GCA_034780555.1 Coelogynopora nodosa
AATCAGGGCCCTTGATCCGTCTTTGAGTGTTTATTAAACAGATTTTCGACGTTAAATACATAATTTAATTTAATTTATATATATAAATATATATACACCTATGTCTCCACCTACACGTCGACTCTAGAATCGGTTAAATATAATATACCAAGATGTAGAGAGAGTATATTTATTAGAAACATAAAATGGTTACTATTGATTTAATTGGTTAACATTTGTAATCGATATATATAATTGTCATCTGTGACATTGATGTTAACATTCAATTTATAGTTAAAAATTATAAAAGTGTTGTTTTGTGCTGCTACAAATCAAATTAATACATTTTCTATTAAATAAAAATATTTGGAATTATTTTTTAAAAGTTAGATATTTTCAATAATAAATATCAAAATATTAGACAGATATTTTTTTATTTTCTCAAAAATCTAATTTTAAGTGACTGATGCTATCATAATACTTTACTAATGGATATAAATTCACAAAATTACTGAACTACTTTCTAAATCAATGATAATATCCACAGTATATTTCCGGTATAATGTCAATCAATGATGTTACAGATACCAAAGCAAATGGTCATTTTCATGATTTTTTTAAAAACATTTTCATAAACGATATAACTATAAGTTACTATGTTTGTAAAACGCAGCTTACTTTGGATGACTACTGAGTTAGAACTCAAGAAAGAAAATGGTCGTATTTGTGACCATTCCTCTATTGACCAATCTTGTTATTTGATTATGTTTTGTGCGTTATACAAATTAATTTAATAAACTTACTATTTTAAACAAAGTGTATTGAATACAATTTAAAAGAATTATTTTACTGGTTTTTTTAATGAATAATGAGAGATAAACTTCAATGATATTATATTACAAAAATGAGGGTTTCATTGTACGTATACTTTCATTTGATGGATATGTAAAGAGAGTGGTTACTTTTGATGTATTTTGATAAAATTTGGCATTATAATAATTTTCATCAATGTAATTTATATATAGAATGTTAACGTTTGCAAAGTATGATCAGAAATGATGTCAAAGTTGTCCTGTACAGCTAATACAAAATAAGGTAATACATTAAGTATTAAAAATACTATTTTTAATATCAAATGTTAATTGTTATCAGTATATTTCTGTATTAACTATGTATATGTTTTTTATGGTGTTCTATCTTAAAAATAGATATATTTGTTTATTTATAAAAAATATTAAATATGTGATTTCATCAATCGTTTTTACATTTTATGATAATAAATTCGATTGGCTCAAATTTAAAAAGTACTTTGAAATGTGTAGGCCAAATCATATCGTTTATATCACAATTTGTCTTGTTTCATTCATAGTTTTTAATTAGCCTATTGGTCAATTTCAAATTACTAAAAAGTATCGTGTAAAAAATGCGTCACATAAACAGTACATATAACACATTATTCAAAAATTAAATAAAAAATAGTATTCTTCGGCGTTTATAGCACTATTTATTAAATTCAAAAATATCACAAACATTATTTGAAGTTATAGATTTTTAAATTGTCATATTTGAATATTTTCACAATTTTGTTAACAATCGTTATACAACCATTTTGTTGATACTCGTATGAGTACTTTGGGATGATCAAAATTCATTTTATGATATGTTCATTTTAACGTATAAAGTTTATAAACAAATGTAGCCGTTGCAGAATTGTATACTCCTTTGATTTCTAATTTTTTTTTAATTGTTACAATTAGCACTTTCCATTTTTAAAACCTGTGAAAAATTTCATCAAGTTAGCTTAATTTGTTTATAATAATGAAGAATTAGTATACCATTGGGAATATATCGGTAGAAATTCATATCTTTAAAAAATTGTCCACTGTATTTCTTGGATAACATTGGTATAGAAAATGTATGGAGTGTCAGTCATCTAACAGACAATTTACACCAAATAAATTGTTTATTCATTAGATACTCATTTATGTTGACATTCATTGTGAGAAAAAGAATCAAAATGTCATCAAAGTCAATCAACCCTGTTGGGCTTGCTTGATGACAATGTTTAACTTATCCTTCATTTTATAGTTATCGCAAAAAGATAAGTTTAAAAAGTTCATTTCTTGTATAATGCTATCAGGTTTTTCTGTTGTAGGAGATGGACCACCCTTTGTCGCACTACTACATTGCCTCCTCACACAACACCTATCTCTCAGGGCATCAGATTACAGGGGAATCCACTATAGAGATGTATTCGCAGGTATAGGTTTAAGAAAATTAATTGTAAATTTTGTGTTTCACTTTTTAACATTGAAAGCAACCATTATGTTATGTTCATGAATTTTTTTTTTAATTACCTAAATTTGTACTTTGTGTCATATTTTTCTTTTTAAATAATTACGTATGATAAAAAGATAGCAATACATTTTAGATCATTTTTTTAAATTAATAACTAGTTACCTGTTTTAACAATTAAGTATTTTTAAATATTTGTTTTTATTTAAAGAATAGTATTAAAGAATTTTCTTCTTAATGAATTCAAAACGCATAAACTCAATTTTATTTTCTAAAATTAATTTATAATTAATTTTTTTCTCATTAATATTTGTTAAATATTTTTTTTATTATATAACATAATTATTAACGTCATAAAATGTATGTTAGTTTGACAAACTATAACTACATTAAAAATGTTAACTTCGTAATATTTGTGTTATATACCGCATGAATTAACCGCCTGTCAAACTATGCATAAAAGAAAGATCTAATACCATTAAACGCTTAATCCATAAACAATTACAAAAACTTTACTCAAAGCTAAGCGTAATGAATAGTTGTCTCCATTAGCTACATAATTTACATTTATGTTAGACAATATAATTAAATACTTTCTAATAGCATAGCAACATTAGTGCACATTATTATACATTATATATATTACTTTTTTGTTTAGGGTAGTTTGAGACTCTTGTTTCATCTAACCGTTGAAAACAGTATATCATGTGTTGATATGTTTTTTAAACAAAAACTTAATATCCGTATTATCCGTATTATTAATGTCCGTATTATCCGCAATGTCCGCACAACTGACAGACTGTAATTCTGATTTTACTGTATATTGATACTTAAATATTCAACTAATAACCTTTATGGAAAATAATTATGGTATCCAGTCATTACAGACTAAGTTTACTGAATAAAATAATATATTTAAAGTAATCAATCTATTTTGTTATTCACTACACCTGTAGATTTAGTATCAATTTCACTATTTGAATAAAGTTTTATATTGGTAGACACTCAGTAATTGTTGTAAGTCCAAGGGGAACTGTAAGCAACCGTATTAACGCCAGATGCTTTTTGTATATAGCATAATTTACAAATATGATGTGCATATAATTATAACTGGCGTACATGCGCTACTTGTCTGCAGGTTTTAATGAGCGGTTGTCGCTGTGTTGAACTTGACTGTTGGGACGGTGAAGATGGCAATCCGATTATCTATCACGGACACACTTTCACTAACAAGATTTCATTTGTGGTATGCTCAGCTAATCCTAATCAATTACTATACTCCTTGCAAACTTACAAGCCAGTATTATAACAGTGTATAAAAACAAAAGAAATAATACAAATGACATGTTATTGACAGAATACTAATAGCCTTTTTAAATAGTAGCTAAGTTATATAATATATTATAATTTAAAAAAGTGAATCAATCAATTGTCAAAAGTGAGTTTGTTTGTTTGTTTGCAACAAAATGATAAACATTTACTATTTGATGGAATGGAATATTGATCTTAATTGATCTTAATGGAATAATATTGATCTATATTGATCTTGAGTATATTATAGAATCGATATACTTTTTACTGGAATTATCATAATTGTGGTTAGGAGACATTATCTAAATATTTGTTTATTTCGAAAACTATTCTCACCAAATCGTGTGTTAATTATTTATGTTAAAAAAGGACTTTATAATCCGAAAAAAAATTAAACGAACTAAAATAGCCACTATCTTCAAAAAATTAATAAATAAAAGATTTATTTGTACAAATCTGAAAATAATAACTACCGTTTTTTTATAATAATATGGTATGTATAAAAACTACCGTTATAATAATTGAATAACTGGAAATAAACTTCCCGGATAATATTACACAAAATAGATTCGTGCAATATTAGCCAATAACGTATTTTTATATAAAATTATAAAATATGCATTTTTAAACTATTTTTCTAATTTACCCTTCTTCATCCATCATAATTGTTTTGTATTTCAGTCAGTTGTGGAGACAATCAATCGATCAGCGTTTGTATCGTCTCCTTATCCGGTGATTTTATCGATCGAAAATCACTGCTCACTTTCACAGCAGCAGAAAATGTCGCAAGTATTTATGGTAATTGACTCGTGGCGTATTGCTTTTCAAAAGCTCACTTTTTCAGAAGATAACACAATACAAACTATTTTATAAACTTTTTTTAAATGTCATTTTAAATTAAGTGTTTAGAAGTACCAGTAATATACTTGATAGACAGAATTGCAAAATTATTATGGCTTATTGAAACTAATTATTTTACAATAGAGATTCACATTAATTAATGAAGTAATTAATTGTTATAAATTTGTATTTAGCTTTTGTTTTAATTTAACATGTCCAAATGAAAAGAAAACAAACCTTTAATGTATTCGTTGTTTCTCTTGCCTTGTCCTATTTAATTGATCCATTATTGCATTTACGTTGAAACAGAATCAACAGTTGTTTAGTTACATTTGGAATAGAGATGTTGTCATTTAATTATACTAAAAAGAGGAACGGTGCCTGTAAGGTCAAATTATTTTTGTTTCATATATAGTAAACACTACTGGTCGATTTTTGTTTGCGATTAATTAACAACTAATTCAAATACCTTACATGTATTTTTTTTGTAAATACTAAGCTACCGATTAACTGTTTAAATAAATCAAATTGTTTTAAACGATTTTTTAAATTTCATTTAACTACATTTGTAACAACCTTTTAACTTTAATCTTTCTCCAACACCGCTTTTTCTTTCTTTCTCTCGCATCTTCCCTGTTCACCTTTGCCTTGATGAAGACCGCGTGTATAGTTCGAAATTGTTTTTGTTACTAATATGTATCATAGCAGCAGATGGTTTAAATCTATTTTTCGGAGAAACATTTTCCTAAAAATGTCAAATTTATTAATGTAACCAACATTTTCATTTTAACCATTTTAATACTATACGAGCATACTAAATTGACACTTAAATTAAATAAACACGATCTAAGAACTTGTTTTATATAAAGCATTGATGTAGTCAACAAAGTAACGTTTTCTCAATTAATCAATATACAATTAGTAGAAAATACTTGTTAGGTTTCAAAGTCTTCTGACGACAGAATGATCGGTACAGATAACATCAATATTGATGCAATACATTGAAGTACATTTTACTATTTTATTAATTATATGTGAAATACTGAAATAAAATACGCTCTAGGGCACATTTTTTCCGTGGCCCAAAGGAAGCATGTTATTAAAAAATGTGATGCATTGCAGGGTATTATAAGTATATGTAAATGCATATTACATACTATTTCTATAGTTTCTTTTTATAAATACCATTGACTTGTGAGTGGGGCATTAATTTTATATTCATTAGTATTGCATGAATACTTTATATCTAGTTATTAATAATTATAATACTACACATGAGTATTAATTTAATAAACTATAATATACATATTATGTTTTTATAAATATGCATTAAAACTCAAAGTCAAAAAGACAATTACCATATTATTGTCAGCATCTAAATTATGAATATTTTTCATAAACAATGTTGAAAATAATTTAATTATTTGTAGCTAATTATATTTAGAAGATATCTTTAATTTAAATCTATATTTATAAATTACTATAAATACCCTGGTAAGTAAAGATAATAATTGTTTATACAAAATTGGGGTACTTATTTATATACGTTTGTGACTGGATATTTTAGATCCATAATAATATTATTCTTGGTTTTGATGTTTGTAAAAGCAAATATTCCAGATATCAAACTACATCACTTTGGTATCAAGTAACAAAGTCATAGTTGCATAACTACTACTGTACTAGTAGTAAAACAGATTATTTGCCTCTAATCGACAATAACTGAGAAGTGTTTATCTCCTACTCAGACAATATTCGTTTAAAAGTTTACGCTATACATGTATATCCCAGTCTTTCCTTGTCAAAGTACGCCTATAGGTTATTAAAACTCATTCAAAACACCGACTGCTAATTTACCAACCATCCACCCCACCCCGCACCCCACTTTTTACAGAGCGTCTTTGGAGACAAATTGGTCACACGGTATCTGTTTGATTCGGATCTGGATGATGATCCTTACTTGCCAACGCCCAAGCAACTTATGTACAGAATTCTCATCAAAAACAAACGAACGAGTCCCCAACACTATGGGAACCACGCCAAGAACTGCAAGGTATATCATACTTATTAGGACAAACAGAATAGGGATCAACTCGTCAGATTCATTTTTAAAAAGTCATATTTTGTAATAGGATATAAAGAGTTTTTTTTTAAATTGTACCTAATGCTAAAATATCCTTATGTAGTGCGACTCTTTTAAGATTATTATACTGCCATTTTAATAATATTTAATTAACAGAATTATATATAATTTTTATGAAAATATATTGACTATCTTTAAGTGTATTAAAATATTAAAAAATTGTCTAAAATATATTGACCGTCTAATTGACACTAAACGTTATTTTTAAATAAAAGTGAAAAAGATGTTCCCACATATCATTATAAAGGCCTCACACACTAAATAACATTTACTTGTATTAAGCATAGTTGAAGCAATAAATTAGAAAACGTTCTATGAGCTAAAGTTTAAAAAATAGGTATACTCGATATTATATAATTTGGGTAATTTTTCTGTTAAGTTTCGCCATAGTGTGTGTGACTTGAGGGGATTTTTTTTCAGGATAAATAAAACTACTTTATTTGAAACTGTACAATAGAGTGTTATGTAACATAACATGAATTTTAAAACATCAGACGTCTTTCTTTACTAACAGAATAACCAGTACGCTTATACATCAAGAATTGAAGTTGATCTACCATTATAAATAATTGTTAATATATATTATTAATTATTTAATTAATTCATAATGTTTGCATAAAATACTAATAAAAAGAATGGTTTAGAGTTAGGGAATAAGGTAATGGTTTAGGTCAACTTTGAGAAATATGTCTTACTCATTGTAGTGATGTAAAGTAATAACCATGTAAACACCGACAACAGCAAAGTTCAGCTTCTCACAACACCCTCTCTTAGTCGATGCTCCTCCACTCTCGGACAAGTAGCGTGATCAGCAGCGGTGAGAGCGGGATGCAGGAGGAATACAACGGTGAGGATGACGACGAGGAAGACGAAGACGATGATGACACCAAGGACACCTCCTCCAATAGCAAACTCTACTCCGAGTCGCTCGACACCCCGACCAGAACCGGGGTCAAAAGCCCGCTTCGGCTGACCCCCGACTTCCTCAAGCTATCCTCCAGTAAGGAAAGCAGCAGTAGCGGTATCGAGCGGTCATCACGTGACGAAGACACGGCCAGCCGGGGTGTTATCGGTGCTGGGGCTGGTTCCGGTCAGAGCAGGGGATCCGGGACTACAAGCGACTGGCAGTTTGACGAGGTAGTCTCGCCGTCGACGAGTAACAAGGGTACCCCACGGGTGAAGCAAAGCGGGGGCAGAGCCAATCAAATTGCCAAGGAGTTGTCCGACCTGGTAGTATACACGCAGGCCATTAAGTTGCAGTCTCTGAACCATAAGACGAGTCCGGTAACAACACAAAAGTTCAAGAAGGCCACACTTAAGAGGGCAATTCTTCCGCAGGCGTCGGGTTCTTCCAATTCATTAACCGCCGATCGCTACGAGTCCACTCCCGGGATGTACCTCCACGTCCACTCCACTTCCCAGGGTGGGGCTGGCTCTAGTCTGTTGACGACTATGACCGCCAGTGGGGCCTCCAGCCGACGCTATGATGGTGGAACTCCCCCCGCCCACCAAGTCGCCTCGGTTAACGAGAGTAAGGCCAGGACAATTTGTAAGCGCGACCCACGGGCTGTCATTGCTCACACGGAGAAACAGTTAGTACGTACGTATCCGGGTACAATGCGGCTGGACTCGTCGAATTTCAATCCAGTGGTTTTTTGGGCGTTCGGTATTCAGATGGTCGCGCTTAACTATCAGACTAATGATCCAGATTTGCATATCAATTTGGCGATGTTTGAGCAGACGCAGAATTGTGGCTATGTCTTGAAACCTCGTGTTATGTGGGACAAGTCGCATGTTCTTTACTCAAGATTTAATCCATGGGATAAGGATTTCGATGGCATTCAAACGACATATCTTCTTCTTCAAGTGAGTGAACCTAAAACAGGCTTTCAAAGTGAATATATAAAAATACAATTATTTGTATAACATTGTAATAGAAATATATTTCAGTTCTCTTATTTCGATAATTATATATCGTTATGTTGTAAAAATATCGATAGTGTTATATAGATGTATAATATAATATTGGGCTATAGAAACTAATACTGTCATCACCAAACGAAAATTAAATTTGAAAATTTAACCTTTTTTATGTTATCTTATGTAATATAACTGTAAAGTGAATATGACTTTGACAATTAATGAAAATAATTTATACGTAAAAGTGTTACATTATGTTTTGATAATTTTCTTAGACTTCTCAATATACCTATACGTATTTCATACACGCAATTAGTTAGAGATAAAATGGCTGCTATGCGATTGTTACAAGAAGGATTTGTCAACTATACAGAAGAGGAAATACAGACTGACTAGTTCTCACAAAGCATTTTTTTATTGAATTTCGATAAATGCCGACGGCCCAGATATTTTAAGATTCTCTCTCACATATAATATATTATTTCATAGTCTGTTACATAAATAACATTGTCTATTTGTTACATAATTTAGATAGACAATGTTATGATTTTCAGTATGTTTGCTTTATTTTGGGAGTTATTTTAAATTACTTTAAAAATACGTTACTGCTATGTTAGACCATATCGAGTTATTATCTCACGTCAGCTATAATCTGTTTGAATCAGTTATCTAAACTGGCCTATTGAATCGTCATTTATACTTTCTCTTTCTTTTGCCGAATGGAGGTGATCTCCGGCCAATTTCTCTCTTCGGGTAACTCCTCGGGAAGCACGCAAGTGGAGGTGGACTTGGTCGGGATACAGGTAGACACGACGAAGCACAAGACCCACGTTGTCAACAGGAACACCGTGAATCCCATCTGGAATACCACCTTCCACATACAGGTGAGCCACGGGCGTGCAGGTGTTGTACTGGCTAGGCGGTAGAGATTGTCAGAGATTAACAGAGATTAACGGAGATTATCCTAAAGTGAATACATACTGCATATAGTAATTTGATGTCACGAATAGTACACAGAAATAAAATAATTATACATATGACAAAAATATTATTATTTCTCGTTACTCTCTAGGAAAAAGGAGCAACAAGTTCTTGAGCCGACATAGCCGTCAAAACAATCCCTTTAGGAGGATGTTGTCCGACTTGTTACCAAAATTCGTGTTTTCTTTCAAACAGAATCGTGATAATCTTATATGCCTTTCCCTCTGCTTAAATATCGACAGAATTATAAAATATACGTATTGTTTGCTTTAGTAAGGCATTGGATTTTTATAATGTTCTGTAATCTCTAACCCAACTTCTTGCTTCATCTCGCACAATGTGACGTTGAGCATAAGATTTCTTGGTTGATATAGTATCGTCACAATAATATTTACTATATAGACATATATGTGACAGAAGTATTTTAAAGGTTTTTTTCATTTCATTAATGTTTGTGTAAGTGTTGATTTCAAATTTTGTAACTATAGTTTACGAAAATTTTCCTCAAAAATATTGATGTTAAACACTTATTTCAAAAAAGTAAAGTAAATCTTCAGCAACTCTTTATAACGATATCATAACTATAGAGAAGTTTCCATTCCTTCAGATTGTATTTCCCGAGTTGGCATTCCTCCGATTCACAGTAACCGAGGTCAACACTGGCCACATTCTAGGTCAACGAGTCATCCCAGTTCGATTCCTCCGACAAGGTATGTTTACATTGCGCTTATGTTAATATACATATTGTATATACAAACTTAATTTGAACAGCAGAGTTTGAAGATGGCATTACACCGCAAAACTCATAACATTAAATAATAGACTTGATATAAAAGAGATACTTGATTTAGCACAGTTTAGTAAGGTAGAGGAGCGGGCGGATTCGCTGATAAAGCTTTCATCAATGTAAGGCAACTTAATATAATTCGTAGTTATCTATCATTTGTTGTGTGTATATTGGATGTTCTGTGAACAGTGTCAAATTTATTAATTATGTCATTTACAAAGGAAGTGGGATAGTTATTCATTTTAAACTTAGTAACAATTTTATTCCTCGAATACAATTCATTATCTAGATTGGAAGATTTGCGTTTAGCCTTGTTAAGTTTACCTAATAAAGTGGCTTGCTTAATATTATCTGGTATGAAAGAATCATACGGAAAAAAGCAGGCACTGTGTATGGGTTTATTATATTTATGCGAGAATTAATTTTTTTGTCAAGAATAAATACTTCACAGTCTAAACAACAAAAACACCACTATTTGGCAATTCAATTGTAAAATTGAATATTTTTATTAATACTGTACACACAATATAAAATAGAGTCCGCACTTAGATCAGAGCTCCAAATAACAAAAATATCATCAATATAACGCTTCCACTGAATACAAGGGGAATTTAATTTGGACAGAATTCCATAAAGTTCATATTTATAATAGCTACTTGCGGAGCAACTGGGTTACCCATAGAAAGGCCAGACATTTGAATAAAAATGTATTTTTTAAATAAAATTCTATCGAAATAAAGAGACATAATGATATTGAGAAGACATTTAAAGTCGTGTGTATCTAGATTCTTAAAAAAATTACACTGGCTTTTATGTAAATCAAAAAAGTTAGAAACAACAGAAATAGCACCTGGATTTTGTTTGCTGTCATCTTTAGAAATGCTACCATAAAGATTACACACGTCTAATAATGCAAACTTCGTAAAGACACATCATTCGTTGTTAACCAGTCTAGAAAACGATCTGAATTAATCAGATGAGAGGGAACATTGTCGAGCAAGAGAGACAATTCAGAAGAAATCAATTTGGATAAAGCTGTTGCGGGTCCGTCTATCGCCGCCACGGTGTTAAATATGAACTGTATCTAATAGCATATAAAGTCGAACAATTTATTATAAATGTTCAGTATTTATTTATATCAATGATCAAATAATTCAATAATAATAATAATTAAATGTTGGTTTGAATTGGTGAGAACATTTGAATAACGAATATTGAACATAAATCGGACGGAATGCAAAGACCAATAACATTTTCTTAATGAGATGTATATACAACACATATTATAGTTCGATGAAACCTTCATGATATTTGAATAGATCAAAAATATAATGCTTTCGACTGATAAATATTTTTTATCGGCGACAATCAAGAGTGCTTAACATAGTTAATGTTAAAAATATAAAAGTTTTTAATTATTGAAATATTATTATAACAAAAAGTTAAAGAAAAAAATCAACTTGTCAGTTGATCTGATAAC
This sequence comes from Coelogynopora nodosa, assembly GCA_034780555.1. NCBI lineage: Eukaryota > Metazoa > Platyhelminthes > Proseriata > Coelogynoporidae > Coelogynopora > Coelogynopora nodosa. Next base: position 11,737 of record JAUZND010089895.1, read on the forward strand.
AATTATTTACATATCTAGATATATTTTAAGTAAACCTTATATATATGTTAATAACTCTAAATAACTTCGTTTAGTAACGTCAAGAGTGAAATATTATGCATGAATATCTTTATATAATCAATCTAAAATATATTTAAACAAAAATTATTTCAAAGCTAACAAAAGATATTTAAATATAAAAGTTTATTATTTAAATTATTACTTAAGTCATAATATATTAAAGGAGGCATATTACGAAGTATTGTAAGTTCACAAAGTTGGTTTTATCTTCAAATGAATAAGTTAAGTCATCTGGGAAGAGAGGCAAATGAGAAAGAATTAGCGAGATGGCATAAATAATGTTATTTAATATTTTTGCATTTGCCTAAAAGCTTTTTTACGTTCATTTACAAAACAGAGAATAAATTGCATTACTTTATTTGACTTAATTCAAATCCCAGTGGAAATAGGCGTGATAATAATACCAGTGGTATAGATTTTATAGTAATACATCACTTTTGAAATTAAAATTGTAGTAATTTATTATTAAATAAGGAAAACCATTTCTTCATTTTGCTCATACATGCGCCCACTTTGTTATCGAACAATCATATGGTATGACATAAAATATACCCAAACCCTAAAATAAAAGTAAGAAGTTACAAATGATTCAAGTTGCAGAATTTGAGACTACAGTCTTACATATAGGGAAGATCTTTACAAAACAACATTCTTTTTGGGGTGATGAGCGTGTGTTTGATATTATTTTGTTTGGAAGAAGTGAGTGAGCTCGATTAACATATATTAAATGCGCGTGATCATTAATATATGCAAACTTGCTCCAACTAATAATTTTTTAATACTTAAAGAGTATGATGACAATGTGATCAACAGTTATTTTCATTAATTTTACAATTGATTACTAATGTAAATGTAAAAGTGAAAGTATTTATGTTTTTCGTATTATTAAAATAACATACCTCTCTTACAAAATTTATTTCACGAAAGATAGAATTAAATTTTAAAAATGTGTATGATATTCTAATTAAACATTTAAAAGAATTATATTATATAATTTTATTGTATTAAGGAAGATTTCATTATATATTACTACCAAACACTGTTTCTTATATAAAGCCAATGTTAGACCAATTCCTTCATTTTAGAATTTCTTATAAGTGCATAATTTTCCTTTTTGATAAAATAATTCTAAAGATCATGATATTATATTATATTACATTGAAAAACAACTGAAAACCACCTGTGCATGATACAGAAAAAAATGTAAATCAATAAAATAAAGAAGGGTATAATATTACATGGGATCCCCCAGTAGATAATAACATTTGGAAAAAGGTAATGTAAGTAGATTTTAGACGTTCCTTCGTATAATATGTAACTGTAACATATTTAACTAATAAATAGTACACTTAAACATACTCAAAATAATTAATTATCAAGTGCTAATCGTTTAATTATTTAATTTTGCTTATAGTATTGTTTTATTTTATTACTATTAATTACAACCGCTAGACGCGCTCGCATTTCCCCGCATCTTGATTCCTCGCTCTATAGGCTACCGGCACATAAAGCTACGAAGTCCGCTCGCTAATCAGACCCAGGATATCGCCACTCTATTCCTCTACTCGCGCCTCGAGGACGACACACCCTCGATGAATCTGGGCGGTGAGGAGCCCCAGACGGGCGGTGATGCGGTCTCCTCGGCTGTGGCTCTGGAGCAGAAGAAGCGGTTAGTCAACAACTCGAAGATCATTCGTCCCGATAGCATCATACAGAGGGATGTGAGTTAACAATAATATGTTGTAGAATAAATTGGTGCATTAAAATATCCAAACTTGACATGTTTGGCCGCTTGTTATTTTGATGCTCTTTACGGTGTACATCGCTTCCGATTGCAACTTCCTAATCACTACACCAAGGCGGTGTAATAGAAATCCATAACATTATCTATCAAAACGTATTAAACATTCTTGATTTATTCAGTTTAAAAAGTTCAAACATAATTTTTTTCTTATAAAAAACACCAATCAAATCGATTATAATCATTCATTTTTTGCAATATTGTCCTTTAAACTGTATAATCCAACGTAGTGAAACGGTTAGTCGAGGTAGATACCGAGATAAAAATCCACTTCAAAAATTAAAACAGCAGTTGGTACTCAGTTCAAATTTCCCACCTAAATACCAACACAGCTGATAATAATCGAGGCGTGGAGTTGCGTAAAAAGACTCCGCACTAAAAAAACAAATAATAATTTGCCCAGAGACTTACATAATATTCTTCATCAAATTATTTTACTGTGACAGACGCCACGGCGTGGCAAGGCGCGCTTCTGCTACATTCTAGTGAACGGGATCACCGAGAGTGAGGGCGACACTGTGCTCAAGATCTACCAGGAGACCACGGCCCTCAACGTGCTCACACAGACCCTGATGAAGGGCGGAGGCGGCGGTGGGGGCGGTGGCGGGGGCGGCGGAGGCCGCAGTTTCGAGGAGTCCGTGGACCAGTATGTCCTGCTGGAGGAGAGTCGGAATGTTGACGATGTCCCGCGGCTGGTGGGGATGCACGAGAACCTGATGCAGTTGGTCGAGAAGGCAGAGGGGCAAACCCGATTCATCGTGAAAAAGAAGGGCAATGTAAGCGGTGTCGCGCTAAAAAAATATTATTAATATATTAATATAGCTTCTTTTTTTTCCACCATTTTTTTTCCAATTACCTAGAATTGTGTGTAGACATATTCTTATTTCTATAATGTTTAATAATGGTCAAATATTTTTTCCTTTATGATCTAAGAGGATATTATTTATTCTGTTTGAAACCGACAACAATTTTATCCAACTTGTGAATATTTTAAAATTCTAAATTTCTAAAGATACGTTAGACGACTGTGTTAAATACGACCTGAGCAAGCTTTTTAATAATATGATTATGAAATAATTATTACGTTTTTATTTTGTTTTATAACACGTGTTATTTCAAAAATGTTTGCTATAGTTAATAAATGTTCATAAGATTGAGTCAATAAAAACCATTTCTAAAGCAACAGCTAATATGATCTACAGACTTATTCCTTTTAATATAATTGAACTTTTCGTTAATGTCAGCTGTTTGGTCGATGTTATTAAATAAACTAAGTAATTAGAAAGATATTTTGTAATGTTGATGCTGAATTCCTAGCTAAAATATGTGTCAATTTTGAATTTATTTGTACAATTTTGAATTTCTTCGTAAAATTTTTAATTTCTTCGTAAAATTTTTAATTTCTTCGTAAAATTTTGAATTTCTTCGTAAAATTTTGAATTTTTTCGTAAATTTTTTTATTTCTTCGTAAAATTTTGAATTTCTTCGTAAAAGTTTAAATTTCTTCATAAGATTATGAATTTCTTCCTAAAATTTTGAATTTTTTCGTAACATTTTGAGTTCCTTCGTAAAATTTTGAATTTCTTTTTAAAATTTTGAATTTCTTTTTAAAATTTTGAATTTCTTTTTAAAATTTTGAATTTCTTTTTAAAATTTTGAATTTCT